>PVLD010010166.1:0-72301 GCA_004027595.1 Dinomys branickii | reverse complement strand
CTCTCTCAGTCTGTTTGTTGTTCGTGTACAGGAATGCTATTGATTTTTGGGTGTTGACTTTGTATCCGGCTACGCTGCTGAATTTGTCAATTAATTCCAGGAGTTTTCTTGTGGAGTTTTTGGGGTCCTCCATGTATAGCATCATGTCATCTGCAAATAGTGATAGTTTGACTTCTTCCTTTCCTATCCTTATTCCTTTGCTTTCATCATTTAATGTGAAAAAGTTGAAAGGTTATTAAAAATGTAATGATAAAAACAAACACATTTGGAGATTCCTGAATCACAAAACACTCCTGAATTAAAAACTTGACTTCATATTCTCCTCTGCCCGTGACAACTGATGGAGTCAGCAGGCAGGGCTCAGTCTATGGTTTCTTGTTGGAAGAAATGCTGATCTTTGCTGCAACAAAAGACAGACAACTATTTTATGTAAATAACCCTGACTCGTGCTTTTTGATGGTACTAGCTCACATAATAGTAAGTGATACTTAACAAAGTAAAATGGCTAAACAAGAGTCTAGGTTTGTGTGTGGGCCTTTTCACCTGTTTGCAAATGCAGAATCGAAGTCATTTTTCTTTTAAAAGAGTTTGCTTTTATTTCTTCTCATTTGCTTCTGTTGGGTTTGGTTTTGGAAAAGCTTCACAAGATCTGAGTAGGTTCTTAGAGCATGAGCTTACTAAGCAACCAACTACAGTAAAATCTTGGTTTATGATCATAATTCATTCTAGAAGTATGTTTGTTATCTAACACACATCTATCAAGGCAAATTTCCTCTTATGAAATAATTGAAACTCAGATGACTCATTCCACAATCCCAAAATATTCATATAAAAATGATTACAATATTGTAATATAATACAAAATAGCAAGGAAAATACAAAATGTGAAGAAATATAAATTAACCCGCACTTGCCTTCTGGCCTGGTGTGAGGGAGACAAGAGAGAGGAGGGTTATTGCCTCAGACAACCTTGACTATCACTAGTGAAACGACTGTTACCTACTGGTTCAATGTACTCTTTTCTTTCCCTGCAACTTTAATGAGGAAGCTGTCTAATGATCCTTGCTTTGGCCTACTTTTGAGGATTTTGTGGAAATGGCACATTGCATTATCACTAAACAGATTCATTGCTTACATGGCTACAACCTTATTTGGATGTTACTTTTCTACAAAATTTTGCACTCTTTTCCACATTATAAACACCCCTCCAATCTTATGTGAAGTGAGGATTTCCTCTGTTTTTTCCTTTTCCTCTTCTACAGACAAGATCTCCTACACAACCTCCTGCTGCTAGGAGATATCACCCAGAATGTGGCATTGGGAGAAAGAAGCATTAGCTCAGTTTTGATCACGTGACATTATTCAGTTTTTGTGAGTGTTTTTACTCAGTGCTCTTTGACTATTTTTCTGCTCCAGCATATCCTTTTCTGTCTTGGTCACTTTTTGCCTTCGCTGTTTTCAGTGGACATTGATCTGTGAAACTTTACTTGGGAATTTTATTCTACGGTACATTTTCAGGGGTGTCTTTGACTATTTATTGTTAACACCTCAAGTGAACCCTATGTGCCTATGATTTCCAAATGTATATAATTCCCCACCACACATTGCTACTTATCTTTTTTCATGAGTTTGTTGACAGAATCTCAAACACAGCCATCTGAAAATCTTGTCCATATTAAAACATTTTCCCTTCATGCTCCCTATCTTTATTGGCATCATAACTTGTATTTCAATAAGTTTCATGGAAAGGTAAATATCTTTTGACTTCTCTTCCTCTTCTGATACCCATCTCTCCACATCTTTCAAAACTCCTTGTTCACTTTCTCATGGTCTGTATATTATGAGTACTCTGCTGTGCACCCTCATTACTGTTACTGAAAAGGCTGGACTACCCTGCCTTACAGACACTTTCAGTTTTCCACCCATTTTTGTTAATCCTTTTCAAATCTATCTCTGATTTAACACCATTCTTGTGTACTTAAGTGATTATTTGTATTTATTTTTAAGTGATTATTTTTAAGCATATGCTTTTGCATGAAGGTTCTATATGGTAAAAACATGTGGATTTCAGCTCCTGTATCCTGAAGTTGCCTGGACATTCTACAACTAAAGATCATAATTATTTTAAGCCTTCTCAATGTTCTTCAACTTCCTTAATCCCTCTCTCTCTCCACGTATAACTCTAGTTTTATTTTCCAGCAACATTAGAGACCTCCAAGCAGAGTCATCTCAATCTGGTGACAGTATCACAAGACAGATTTACCAGTATCTTTACTCAAACATCATTCCCCATATATATAGTTGTCTTTTCATTAAATATTAGTATGAATTGATAACAAGATTTTCTTGCGTTTAGATTTTCCCAGTTTAAAAGGTCTTTGAATCAATCTGATGAAGTAGGATAAAAAAACAGATTGGAAAATTCCTGCTTGCCAACTAACCTCCATGGTTAAATGGAGTATCTTGTAATATTTGAGAAGATATTTTATAGTCAGGTTTTGTGGACCAGTTTCAAGGTATTTATAATTCTTTTTCTAATCAAGGTAGATCCAATATTTAAACATAAAATATTCAGAAAGACAAGATTTGCCACTTTTCAAAGCATGTAATTAAGATGATATATTTCCACAAAATTGGTATACACAGACTGACATATCCTCTTCTTTCTTCCTCCTCCAAACTAATCAAGAAGATAAATTCAAGAAGTATAATACCACCTGTACAATTTTAACTCTTGAATTGCTATAGGAAAAAATAGAAAAACATAAATCTGACTAAACCATCTCATGCTCAGAACGACCTTATGTCCCTCTGAACCTGAGAATAAATTTAAATGCTTCCTTATATAAAATATAAATATATCTAAATAGAGTGTTCTTAAAAGAAGACATGAATGTCCCACAGTTGTATGAAAAAAAATCCTCATCAGTAATCACTTTTGAAGTGCAAATCAAAGTCACAAGGAAATGTCACCTCCTTCCAGTAGGAGTGGCTATTATATAAAAGATGACAGATGTCAAGTGTTGGTGAGGATGCAGGGAAATACCCTTGCAGGGAAGACCCTTGCACTCTGTTAGTGAAACTGTAAATTTGCATAGCCATTGTAGAAAACTGCATGGAAGTTCCAAGCATTGAGAGAGAGAGAGAGAGAGAGAGAGAGAGAGAGAGAGAGAGAGAGAGAGAGAGAACAGAAGAAAGGGCAGAAAGAGAAGAACTCCCACTGGAGGGTAAGAAGGACAGGTTGTCAGAATTTGACAGGAAGAAGAAGTTCCCAGAAGGCTTTGCGCAGTAGGATGACTATAGACTCAATTATGTGTTACATTTCTCAGAATACTGGGAGGGGCCTGGAGTTGTAGCTACTGCTGACCCTCATCTATCATATCATGGCACTGAGTTCAAACCCCAGCATGGGGGTAGGGGAGAGGAGTAGCTGAAGAAAGCATTTTGAATATTTCCACCTCAAAGAAATGATAGATGTTTAAGGAGATGGATATGTTTAACTTGATTAAACATTGTATTCATAATATTGAAATATTAGGTGCTATACCACTAATATGTATACTTTTATGTAATGAAGCATCACATCTTATGCGATTAATGTGTACAATTTTCATGTTTTCACATTTTTTTAACCAAACAAGCATCCATCTACAAAATAGCATAAGAACAATACAAACAACACAGAGTGGTAGGAAATTAACAATGGTTGTTGTATTACATATTGATATATTCAAAGTGGTTTTCCAGGAAAACAAATAGAGACATGCAATACTGATCAAACAAGTAATCATTAACTGTTACTTTCAGTAAAGCAAAAGAAGACAGTAGGACTGCTGTTAGTTATCCTGTATGCATATACATACAACATTTTCCCTTCTTGCCCTTCTCATTACTCACACCCCAGATGCCTTTTACTTTTGAGCATTTTCCTTTCATTTCACAATGTCTATCATACCTCCTAGCTTTTATTCATTCTTTCAGGTTCTTACACTAGTGAGACAATACATCACTTACGCATATAGGTCTGATTTATTTTGCTTATGAGTATGGTCTGTAGTTGTGACTACTTACCCATAAAAGCCTCTAGTTTATCTTTCTTTATAGCTGAGTAATATTCCATTATATAAAAGTACCACAATTTTTTTACCCAGTCCTCAGTGGATGGACATTTAGGTTGCTTCCACAATTTAGCTATTACAAAATGCACTGCTATGAACTTGGGTGCACATCTATTGCTGTGATGTGATGTTTCCAGATCTTCTGAGAAAATACCCAGAAGGGGAATAGCTAGGTTGAATGGGACCTCTAGACCTAGTTTGCTGAGGAATTTCCAAACTTATTTCCACAGTGGTTTCACTAGTCTGCATTCCCACCAGCATTGGAGAAGAGTCCCTATTTCTCCACAGCCTCACCAGCATTTGTTATTGGTTGATTTGTTAGTGATAGCCATTCTTACTGGGGTGAGGTAAAATCTCAATGCTGTTTTAATTGGCGTTTCTGGAATCACTAATGATATTGAGTATTTTGTCATGTACTTATTTAACATTTGTATTTCTTTGTCTGAGAAGTCTATATTCATCTCAGCTACCCATTTTTGTATTGGGTCTTTGAATTTGGAGGGGCTGATGTTTTCTAATTCTTTATATGTTCTAGGTAGAAGACCTTTGTCCAAGGAACAGTCAGCTAAATTTTTTTCCCAATTTGTGGGGGGTTTTTTTGTTGTTTTTTTTTTTTTTTACTCTGCTGGTGATTTCTTTAGCTGTGCAAAAACTTTTCAATAGGATGAGATCCTAGTTGTTGATTCTTTGAAGTTTCACAGGCAGTTAAGTTTTTGTTCATGAACTCTCTGCCTACCCCTATGTCTTCAATGATTTACCTAATTTCTCTTCCAATACATTTAGTGTTTCTGTTTTAATATTGAGATATATGATCCATTTTTGACTTGAGTTTGATGGATGGTGACAGACTTGGGTCTATTTTCAGTCTTTGGGAAAGAGGCAAACCAATTGTTCCACCACCATTTATTAAAGAGGCTATCATTCTTCCAGCATTTGTTTGGCCCCTTTATCAAAGACTAGGTAGCTGAGTGTGTTTGTGATTGTGTCTGTGTCTTCCAGTCTGTTCCATTGATATTCTGGTCTGTTTTTTAGCCAGTACCAGGTTGATTTTATTACAGTAGTGTTGTAGTATAATTTCAGGTCAGGGATTGTGATTTCCTCCTGACTTGTCCTTGTTGCCCAGGATTGATTTTGCTATTCTGGGTCTCTTCTGGTTCCAGATGAATTTAAGGAATGTTTTCTCTAGATCTGTGAGGTATGCTAATGGTAGTTTAATGGGAATTGCACTGAATCTGTACAATAATTTTTGTAAGGGGCTGGGGATATAGCTCAGTGGAATAAGCGTCTGCCTAGCAAGTGCAGGGTCCTGAGTTCGATCCCCAGTACTGCAAAAAAAAAAAAAAAATTTTTTTTGTTGTGTGACCATTTTCACAATGTTGTTTGTTCCTATCCATGAGCAAGGAATAATCTTCCATTTAATGAAGCCCTCTTTGATCTCTTTTTTCAGAGTACTGTAGTTTTCACTGCGTAGATCTTTTACTTCTTTTGTTAGATTGATTCCTAAATATTTAAATTTCTTGGATGCTATTGTGATTGGTATGGTTTCCTTAATTTCTCTCTCAGTTTGTTGTTTGTTTTTAGGAATGCTAAGATTTTTGAATGTTGACTTTGCATCCAGCTACTCTGCTGAATTTGTTGATTAATTCAAGGAGTCTTCTTGTGGAGTTTTTGGGGTCTTCCATGTAAAGTGTCATGTCATCTGCAAATAGTGATAGTTTTACTTCTTCCTTTCCTATCCTTATTCCTTTTATTTCTTTCTCTTTCCTAATTGCTCTGGCTAATGCTTCCAGAACTATGTTGAACAGTAGTGGTGACAGCAGACATCCTTGTCTTCTTCCTGATTTTAAAGTGAAAGCTTTCAGTTTTTGTCTGTTTAGTATGATGTTGACTTTTGGTTTGTCATAGATGGCTTCGATCAGGTTGAGGTAAAGACTATCACTATTTTCTGTAAAGTTTTTAACAAGAATACAGGTTGGACTTTCTCAAAAGCTTTTTCTGCATCTGTTGAGGTGATCATATGTTTTTTGTCTTTGGCTCTACTGATATGGTGTATAACATTAATTGATATGTACAAATTACCAAGGTTGAGTCAAGAAGATACAAAAATCCTGAACAACCCAATATCAATTAATGAGATTGAAATTGTGATTAAAAACTTACCGGCAAAAAAAAGCCCAGGCCATGATAGTTTCACAGCAGAATTTTATAAGAAATTCAGAGAAGATTTAATACCAACTCGCCTCAAACTCTTCAATGAACTTGAAAAGGTAGCAATTCTCCCTGACTCATTTCTGGAGGCAAGTATTATACTGATACCAAAACCAGAGAAAGACTCATCCAAGAAAGAAAATTACAGACCAATCACTGTAATGAATACAGATGCAAAGATATTCAATAAAATACTTGCAAACAGAATGCAGCAAATCATCAAGAAAATCATACAACATGCCCAAGTTGGATTTATCCCAGGAATACAGGGATGTTTCAATTTTCACAAATCAATTAATGTTATATACCAATTTTCATGTTTTTATACACTAAAAATAAAAAAGTGCCCAGCATTTTATATATCAGTAGGATAGTTGCCTATATGTGTTCTTAATTTTTATTTATATTTTTCTAAAGCCATTGTTTCTTTCATTATAAATTAACTACCAAAATTGTAAGTTTTAATTAAAAAAAATCAAGTGTATTTTAACTTACTCTTAAAATCATAAAATTTATACATATTAATTGAGGAAAATGATGTCCTCATATATTCTATATTCTATACCACAATCATATATCACATATCATATCATATATCACACACTATATAACATGCTATATAACATTTCATATATCATACATTATACATCATATTATATGTTCTTGTTAAAGGTTATATGTTCTATATTATATATTACATAATGTTTAGATGAAGTTAGGCATCTATATTCTCTAATATTTATCCTTCCTTCATGGTAAGACTTCCTAAATCATTTTTTCTACAGTTTTGAGATGCATGCTATTGTTATCTTTCATCACCCTATGGTGTACCAGAGTTTCTTTCTATTGTCTAATTCTAAGGGCATTCTCAATGCTTCTTACTATGCCAATAGTATTTTGATTTAAAAAAGATAATATCCTATTCCTGAGTCACAAATAAATTTTAGAGAATTCTTAACTTTGTGAATATTGCTTTGTGTAGTGCCTGAAACATTTTATTCTATTTTTGTCTTCAATAAATATCTATACAGTATTTATTATGTGAGAGACACTGTCCTAGGCATGGATTAGAGGAAATAATTTTTCTTGGTAACATGGAACATATATTCTTCTGTTTAAGAAGATGCATTTTTAGTAAGTGGTCTTAGGAAATATATTTCCTCCTCCAATATTCATCTTTAAGTTTTTACCTGTAAATACAATTGATTAATTTCTTGCCTTGTTTCTTATAATTATAACTGGGTTGATGATTTGTTGTGAAGAAAGATTGATGTTATCTAATCAATTCCTGGTTTGCTCTGAATTACATCCCTATCATGACTTCTGCTTTGTTTATGAAGAACAATATGCATTCCTATTTTCTAGCTTCTGGCAAAGGTTGCCAATTCCACGCACTGGGGGAAAACTGTAAATTGAAAGAAAGGAAGAAGGCAGGATATTTCTTTCCTGTCTGTGCTTTCTGTGGCATCTCTGAACTGCCTGTTTTCCACACGTTTCCTTTTGGCTCTGACCTCTTTTTCATTCTAGCAAAAAGAAAAACCACAAGCACACATTCCCAAGCGGCCTGGTCATGGCTGACTTCTTTTTGTTGCCAGTTCTTAAGCTATCTCATCATCGTGTTTGACTTTTTAACTTTTCATTACTCATATGAAAAAGATGTTCAATTAAATTCTACCTATGTGGGAAATAAATAAAGAAATTCTGTATAACCTGTGAAGTTGTTCAAACCAAGCATTTGCATAATGGTTAGTACCTCTTCCCACATCCACTCTTGCTCCAGTATATGACTTGTAATAGAGAAGATTCCTTTTCATATATATTTCCATGCAGATTCTGTACATTCTCACCTTTTGTGAAGAAGGAACATCTTTTATTCACCAATCAGGAAAAACATTTTTAAGTAAATAAGTGACGGATTCTTCTTCTAAAGTCTTGTTCCCAACCTCTTTCTCCAGTCTTCCTCCACTAGGACACCTTTTCTTTGGTTCTTCATGATCTGTGTGGATTAATATCTCAACCTTCCTCTTCTTAAAGTCTTGCCTTTCATTCTTCATTCTACCACTGAAAGAATGACATCTTAAATCTAGGATAGATTAGTCTAGTCTCATTACAAAAATTATGGAATTTATCATTTTTTAGAGAACCAAGTGCAAAGTTCTTGGTACTCCATTCAAACCTGCCACTGTATACTGTATAAAACTACCTTACTAGTCTAAGCCTATAGATTCCTATGCTATCATGATAAATGTTCCTCCATGAATTCAAAGTCAAATTCAAAGAAGTGCAAACAACCTATTATTTCTCTGTCCACTTTCTCACCTCTGTTGTTCATTCACATGAAAATGTTCCTAGTACTGAAATGTCGTTCATTTCTCAAGGTGTGACTTATTTTATTGCTTATTTTCCAGGTAGGTAAGCTTTTTATTATGCCTCAGAGAATTATTTGGAACATTTTAATTAAATTACATTTTGTATCCATACCAGTTTTTCTACCCATGAAAGACAGTCTTTCTTTTAGGGAAAGTGAAAAATAAATAGTTGTTCATTTAATATTGAAGAAACAAACAAAAAACTGAAACATACAAAGAAAAAGGATTGGGATTATAAAAACTGTTATAGCCTATAGTAAATGGGCTGATTTATATAATAAAAATCACTGGAATAAATGTTCTCAAGTAGATTAAGTGAACACAATCCATTGGAATTTATTATGTCATTTTAGTAATATGCAATTATTTTGAATTCTACAGCTGTACAGTTTTTTTCTTAATATAAAATGAAAATGTACATTTTACCAAAAAGTTTCAAGTTATCTTTGTTTACTGAGCAGTATTTTTATTGCTTTGGATAAGAAAAATTTTAACTGTCAACATTTTGGACATTAAATCTGTGGGATTTTCCTTAACACCAACCAGTTGTCCAACTCCCAAGTCATTAACTGGTATTCTACAAATGAATCCAGTTCTGACTCCAACTACCCAGAGTTTGTGCAGGGCCCATGGAATTAAGGGCTTTGTCCTACAGCACTACTGCCCACCCCAGGTGCTGGGTGCAAACTGGGGCCACTCATACTTCTAAGAAGCCAACGGCCCTTTCTTCAGTCAATCATTTGTCAGAACACATAGCTCATCAGCAAACAGACCTCAGGGGATCAGTTTTTTTACTTGGACACAGGGATGAAGGACTATAGCAGAGTAGGCACAGGGCAAGATCTAGCAGAAGTGTGGCCAATACAGCTTCTGTTTCCTCTTTAAGCACCCCATCCTTCTGGCACCTAGACAAGTTCACCCACCTAGAAGTTCTGCCTATTCGGTTAAATAACCCTTAGTTATTGCAGGTTGATCAGGCCCACAATCTCCCAAGCAAGTGGACCACGAATGCTTAAATAAATGAGACAGTTGAAATGATATCAGGGCTCCAGGAGGGATTAACTCTTTTACAGCTTCAATATTCTCTGAGTTTAGACAAAGCTGTCCCTGGCCAGCCTGTATTTATTGGTTTGCAAACAAAGGAAGGACATTCTCAAGAAAACACAGGAATCTGGCAGGACCTTGGGAGAATTTTACCAAGTAGTAAATTCTGCCAATCAGGAGAATATCTTTAGGTTGGTATTTATTGTAGGAGTGTGGTGCCTGCAGCTACAGTCTCCTTGTGGTTAATTGGATTGGAGCCAGACATCCTCAGGTGTGCCCTTATCTTGTTCTTTGAAGCATCATAACTTCACAGGCCAATACAAACCTATTTACTATGAGTCAACTGCCCATCTTTAGACAAGGTGCCTAAGCTTCAGACAGCTCATAAGTAAACATGAAAAGCCAATTGTTAATATTAAATCCTGCCCAGCTCTGCTTCATAGTGGTCTCCATCATCTGCCAAAGTCATTCTTTAGGGGTTTCATCGAAGCTTCATCACATAGGCTTGTTGGTTAAATCATCCATCACTGGTGATCAACTTCATCTCCACCACTTTTTACCTTTTCAGACCTTGGGGGTCAGGCTGAAGACACGAGTCTTCTAAGCACATAGTTGGTTTTTCTGGCAATCAGCCCCATCCAAACGCTGTCTAAAGTCTGGACAAATGTTATCTCATTGTGGAAAACTGGGATAAGTTTGCAAATAACAAAATATCTTCTCTCACCCATATTAGTCAGGAAATTGAAGTTTTGGAAGTTTCCTGTCAGAAGCAGGAACAAAAACCAATATATATTTCCTTTTATTATAGTGTCTCAAACGAACTTGATGGAAATATTAAATAATCTTTGTCTCTCTAAGCTTATTTCTTGCCATCTAACACAATCTCTAAATTCTTAACTGGAAACAACAATAACATCAGTAGGAGATGGTCCTCCTTAAATGAAAACCTCAATGGTTCAGGAGCCTCCATCAAGGTACACAGCACAACGGAAGGCAGGGAGGGAGGGAGACACCTACATGTGCTTTGTTCTCAGGATACTAACTAATTCCTACTGACAGACCACAGGTACTGGGAGGAGAAGACATGTTTCTAGTGTGTTCAGAGGTCTTTTCTGTTTTCCCTTTCTCTCTGTGAAGTGAGTCATTTCTGCATATGCTTTATGCTGTAGATACCCTGAGAGAGAACTGGACAGTTCTTTATTATGTAAAACAATGATGAATTCTTAGGTTGCTGTACTTGTGCTTGTCTCTCACAACAGGCAATGACAAAGGCCTGTGAATCCCTTTGAAGTCCTCTCTGTAACATCCTCCATTTGATTGCAAGTGCAGACATTCATGGCTGATTTGAATTAGCAAATTTAAAATCTTTCTGAAATAAACTTCTCAAATTTAACCCTCTCCCCCGATACATAGTTCTAGGCTGCTACCTCAATACACCATGGATATTAACTATACTAAATGGGAAGTTTATAAGTTTTCCCAAATCAAACTTTTCTCATCATTTCTGAAAAGGATACAAACAAATAGTCCATAATTTCTAGAGAAAGAACAACCTTGAGGCAAGAGCCACTCCTGAAGCACCTAAAGGCCTGACCACACTTCTAGGCAGCTGTGTGGCCTGCCGAGTCACTCTTTCTTTTTGAAATTAGAAAGACGTGGTGAGCTCTAGTGGTGTTCCAGCCCCAGCAAGCCACGGCCCTGGGGTCCCAGCAGGACAGGAAAGCCCACTGTCCCAGTAAGGTGTGTTCTAGTTAAGGGTGGGCTGAAGCTGAGGTTGGCAAAGGCGATGTTCATGCCCCATGGAGAGAGGTTCATCACCCAGGTTCTGTCCTAGTAAGTCAGATGCTGTCGTGGAGCGGTCGTGGAGGGCGCATTGGGTAGTCTACTGGTCAGAAGGTCCTACATGTCTATGAGAAAGGTGCCTATGGAATCACAGATGGAGAATTGTATGTCTGCTCTGTGCTTCTACACAGAATTCTATAGCCTGGAATAGAATTTTAAAATGGTTTTGGAAAGGACACACATTCCAACCAGAACATGTATATGAAACTGAGATATAAGTTTATTAGGGAGAAAAAGTGTATGAGGCAGAAGTTGAGCTTGATTTACATGCAACGTTTTCTGGGAAGCTTCAAGGACAGTTTCAGGAGGACCTTCTCCTTCACCATTTTAAAGAAGGGAATGCTTCAATTAAAAAACAAAACAAAACAAGCTTTTGATTCTTTTTAGTCTGTAATTTAAAACCTGAAAATAATCTTAGACTTTCTCCTTTAAGGAAGATTTAACAAATATAATTAACATGGACATTTGAATTTTATGTAAATGTCCAGAGCAGAGAAGGAATATAGTCACACTTTAAATAACAGAGCAAATTGAATCTCATAAATAAATGAATGCTCCTAGATCCAGTATTTTCCACTTTCTTTTTTGTAAGAAGAGAATCATTCCTGACATCAAAGACATACATCATTTTCTGGCAGAAATCATTACTTTGTAGACTAAATAGAAGCCAAGTGCTTCTAATTAAAAGTTAAATAAAGTAGAAATAAAAGCTTGACTAAATTTTAAAGTCCTACTTTTAGCATTTGTGTTGCTTTTTTCCCACTGAGACAATTATAACATTACCTCATCTGCTGCAGCATGTCGGATCCATATGCTATTCAGGACTGCCAGCGAGATGCCCTTCAAGAAAGCAAGTGAATGCTTTGTTAAGTATCAAGGACATGATGTAGTGTTAGAAATTGCAAAAGGAAATCTCAAAATCATGCGCACACCCGGCATCTGTGCATCACCTCCCGCTTTCCGTTCCTCTCTATTCACACGCGCTGTTCCAGCTGCCTTATAGCCACCTTCTTTCTCCCCACAAGATGGTTCTACAAATGTCTGTCTCTCTGTCCATCAATCTGCACCTGTTTCTCTCTCTGCTCCTGATGGTCTATCATTACATTAGGCCCTTTTCAGTGTCGTAAATTAAGTAAGTGCAATTTTTGGTAATTTTCTGTCATTTAAGAAGTCATGTGACAAGAGCCCTTCTCTGCTTGCCATCCTAATCGTTTAAATATCAGATTACATCCAGGAGGTACCAGAGTAGGGCTACAGAGAAAGGGACAAGGACGTGCATTCCAACAAGGCTTAGCGGCTGAAGCCTTCTAATTGCATCAACCCAGCTCAGTGTACCATTCAAGGAAAGATAACAAGATGTTCCTAAAAGGGAAGGCAAATGCAATGCCCTGTAATTCTCTCTCCTTTCTGAGGTTGCTAAATTCTTTAGATTCATTTAAATCTGAAAGATGGCATTAGGAGGACAAAGCACCCGTCCTGCATAAGCTCCTTAATGTAGACCTCTACATTAGAGCTGTTCAATCTCACTTTCCAAATACTTAAGTTTTAATCAAAAGAGAGGGTATTTTTTTAAGCAACTTCCTGCTGTGCATCACTGGCCAAAGAAATTGCTTTAGCTTGTTTATACTTTCTATTTTTTTTTTTAATTTGTAAATTCCTATACTAAATGATTGCTTGATAGGAGAGGCTGCCAGAGACAACTAACATATTCCTGTAAGTAACACATTTGATTTTCTACATAGGAAATCACTCATTGTACAATAAATAATGAGGAAAATAAAATGACAGCAAAGTGAGTTTTTCTTTAGCATTTCCTAAATGTAAACTAGGGACCCCTTCAGTATGAGTCACTTCAATATCAGAAGAAAATCACTCTTCTAGGTAAGTAAGTAGAGAGTCATTCACTCATTCCAGAAATATGATTTTATCAGCTACTACGGATTGACCAAAGGAGATACCCCAACCAACAGGGATCTTTGTGGTTTCAGGGAACCAGAATTACAATGGAAATCCCTCCAATCATCTGGGGCCAGACCAAAAGAGCAAAGGCTATCTTTACAGTGTCATAACCACCTATTTATTTAATTTTTATATGAAAAAGCCGTTTTACTCTCACTTATTTTCATGAAAGATTTACGGAAATTGGCCTTTGAGATTACTATAGACAGCTAAATTAGATAGACATTACTAAGCAGTCCAGCAGAGATTGGGCCCCTGACAGAGTCAGTGCAGGAGATGAGACATGGAATTGGGGCTGGAGATGCACAGAAACAGAGGCAGACTGCAAGATGGAAACGCAGTAGCCAGCCTTGTAAGTCTTTTCAGATATAAAGAGCAACTAGGGATCACGCCCTCATTAGCACCAGCAGACGCACAGCAGTAGGGCCAGAGCTCGTGGACCCGTCTTCCCACCCCTCTCACCCTTTCTCCAAGATGCCTTTTGTTCTTTCAATGTTAGAAAGTACAGATAAGCCAAGTCAATGATTCTCACCATATACCCTTGCCCCATGCCTTGCTTCACTTTGGATTGATATTAACTAAGTGGCTACACTTCTAATTCTATTGGTTGACTTTAGTTTGATGTACATTGTATTCAAATTGTGATTTTGAAAAAGTGCCCTTGGTAAAAGACCCTCTACGGCAACTCAGTTTTGGAACATCTCCTGTCTCTCTGGAGATTTCTCTCAACAAACCATTCCTATCCTCAAATTGCTTTGTCCTCAAAACCCATTCTTCCATATTGAGGGGATATGAGCTCAGCACATCTGACACCTGACAGGTTGAGAGTTAATTAGGCTGCTTTAACACGTAAAACATTTAACTCCATTAACGTAATGAGCCTGTTAAGCAACAGCATCCATTCTTCCATTGTAAGAACTCTACTATGTAAATTAGAAAAAAATAATAAATTGAAGTTCCAAACATAATTACATTTGCAGCTCTCAAAAACCTCTAGACTATGGTTGCTTTTCTAAATCATGTGTAGTAGGCATACTCATGTAATTCAACATTTACAAACAAATGTGAATTATAAAGGAGAAAAAATTTAAAAAACAAAATGATGGAGACAGTAAAAAGATCAAGGGCTACCAGGAGAGATGAGTAGACAGACCAAAGAGGATTTTAGGGTAGTGAACCTATTGTATGTTAGACTAGAATGATAGCTACGTGCTATCATAAATTTTTCCAACCCCCTAGAATATATATCAACCAGAGTGAACCCTAATGTGAGCTATAGTCTTTGGATGATAATGACGCATCAATGTAGGGTCATCAGTTTTATAAATATACCATCTCAGTGGGGGTGTTGATGTTAAGGGAGGCTGTGAGTGTGTAGGACTAGGGTGTATACAGGGAATCTCTGTACTTTACTATTCATTTTGTGGTGATCTTAAAGTTTCTCTAAAATTCAAAAAATATAAGAACAAAATTATAATATGAAGCAACTGCCCATTTCCCCAGTATTAAAGAAAAAAGCCCACGTTTTTCTTTTTATTCTTTGAGATGAACATGAGTCCCTTTGATTATCAAGATTAAAGTGAACTCAAGGAACATGAGACTTTAAAATAGAGGACTAATACACTGAGACATCTTAAAGACATCTCATACCTAAACACATGATAAGCTCTCAAAAATAACTTAGAAAATATGATCTGTTTAATTCCAAGATAACATTTTGTAACTAAGTTCAGGTAGTGTATTTTCTTCCAGTACTTTTGCTTTCATTTCTGTGATATAGCAACAACAGAAAAAAAAAAAAAAAAAAAAAAAAACCTTTATTCTACAGATTCTGCGGCACCTAAATTCTGTCCATTGTGCTATGCACATGTAGGAGACACAGAGGTGGAAGTGAGGATTGGCTTGATGATACTCACATGGAGAATAAATTGGTGGCAAATACAATTTATTTCCTGGATCAGCTGTGTTAGAGTTTCTTTCTGTAGCTCCCTAGCATTGATTTAAAAACAATTATCTTTCATGGTCATTTTGAGTTGGAGAAAAGCCAAAACTCTCACAATGCTAGATCTGATAACAAGGTGAATGAGGACACAGACTAACATTTCTTTTGACAGACTTTGCTGTAAATATTTGTACTAAATTCAGGCCACTGAGAGAGCCAAGATAGTGCAAGTGAGGACACGAAGGAGGACTTCCGGAGCTGCTGCAGAAAGCGGCAAGAATAATGTGATATCTGTGTCCCAAACCAGGGGAGTGTTCTGAGAGGAGCTAAGAGCAATGTGTCTTTTATTTTTTTAACTTGAGTGTTCTCCACATTTTTTATCACATCTCACACATAAGGGTAATAAGAGGGGTGACTTTTACTAGCATAACCCAGTGGTCTGATTGAGCATTTCTGTTAAATGTGTTGTTTTTGGTGACAGGTAATACACAAGCTGGTTTCCATGATGCTTTTGGAATTCTGCAAACTCTCAGCTATTCTAAAAGAATTATCTCTCCAGAAATAAGCATACATTCTACAGATTAAAACTATGTAAAATATAATTTCTCCATTAAACTGATAATGTGTGAATGCTTATTATTATCCTTGTGAACAAGACATTTCAATGATACTGGAATAACTTTTTGCATTTCTCTCTCTCTCTCTCTCTCTCTCTCTTTCTTTCTTTCTTTTTCTTTCTTTCTTTCTTTCTTGTGTGTATGCAGGAGGGGATACTGGGATTGAACCCAGGGATTCATGCTAATATAAATTCCTATCATTTATTTATTTGTTTGTTTATATTTTGAGACAACATCTCAGTGAGTAAGGCTCACTACTTCCAGACACATTTGGAAACACTACTCTCCTTAATTTCTAAAAATACTGTAGCTGCTTCTGGTGGAGTATTAATCACAGATGTTGCATGCATCTAGAATGGTACTAATTGTGAAGCAGTGCTTAAAAATTTGGAAAACAGTTACTCAACTTGCTTATTGTTATATAGTTTGTATAAGGGATTCTTGTAGGGAAAGCTGATCTGGGAAAACAGGTTAAAATTAAACTTTTTTGTGACTCTAAGGTGACACAGTATCACTCGTGGCTTGTGGATGAGAACAGCACACGTTTGTTCAGGAGTTCCGCCCCTGAGCAGCCAGTCCTCTTGAGATAGATCTTTTCCATATCAGAAGTGACCAAGAGAGACAGAAGGAGAACAACAGGAAGGGGACTTATACAGAATTAATGTGCATGCACAACTCCCCACAATGAGTGCCAACATTATCTGCTGCCAATTTTCACAGTGTTTACAGATAAAAAGAAGGATTAAGAAAGAGAGAGAGAAGGAGGAAGGGCTCCAGCCTGTGACCTCTGAAGTGATGATCATAGAATGAAGGGAATAATATATACCTCGGGGTTGCCATGATGGATACAGTGCAACTGAAATACCTGCTCCCATGAGGGCTGAAGCCCTCCCTACCCTTTACACGGAGCCTCACCACCACTGGCAGTCTGAGAACAGGAAAGATTCTAAATGGAGTCTCAGAGCCTGACATCAGGTGCAGAGGAGAAGGATGAACACGGGCGGTCAACGTATAAATTAAAGAAAAAGAAAGTTATTTTTCTTTGGGCTTCTTCACAGGAATCTATAAACCCAGAGATGTACACATTGAGCTTTCTTTCACAATTTAAGTCAATGCTGATTATGATAGTGGGTTTAATTGGGTAGAAACTATCCTAGAACTAATTCTCTGTAGCATTTTCCCACATACCTGTGTATTTCAGAGACTGTTTTAGTTTTAAATATGGTAACATACCAGAACTGTTTTGTTTCTTATGAAATTAATATGTAAATGTATAATGTTTGTTGCTACAGACATGATATTAGCTTGTTTCACAAAGCATTAAAGGAAATTCTGTAAAAGTGATTTTCTTATGTGGAAGTTGTAAAATATAGAAAACTAAAGGAGCTAATATCAAAGAATATATATTTTTGAAGTTGGAGATAACTGTGACAATCAATTCCATTAGGATTTTCTAGGAATATAAAAATGAAATAAGAGAATTTTATTAGTAATTATAGGGATATTAAATACCACTTGCTGTAAATCCTAGCACATTAATGACTAATGTTCTTTCTGCAATATCTTCCCTCATGTCATATTTGGAGCAGAACTGATTTAAGTGAAGGTAAAAGTATGAAGTATGTGCAATAATTACTGAACTTATTAGAAAAATAACTCAGCAGTTGAAGAATTATTTAGAACATTATTTCAAATTCCTACCAGTCATTCATTCAGTGAGGAGAAGCACTGAATCAGTACATTCTCCATAAAACTGATTAATTTTGATGGACAGGACTAATTTTATGGTTACCAATTTTGTGATGCTTCAAATAACCTATTTCCATTAAGAACCCTGACTGCCTGAAGAGTCAGCTTCATTGTATTTTCCCCCTCTAACAATGAAGTTCAGAAATTTCCAGCTTCAACATCATTTATCACCAAATCACTTCTTTTTCACTTCCTCTCTTTCTGTCAGGCTACTTTTTATTCTGAATTCATGGCCAGTCTTAATGATTTCTTCAGTTCATATCTTCCTTTACTCCTATCTAAAGTATTTTTTGAGCTCCTAAAGATTTTGAGTTTGGTAAAAGGTTTTGCAATTTTATACTCATGTGCGCAGTCCTACACATCCTTGTTCATTACTGAAGGGCATTAAGAGGTCATGGGAAGCAGAGTTAAGAGTACTAACAGTCTAGGATCTTGCAGCAGTGGAGCCTGGGACCAACAGGTGTTCAGTAATTTTGGATTAGCACAAAAGTAGCAGGGTGGTATTCTGGCCAAGGAGGGATAATGGAGTAATGTTAGGCATTAGGAAGAACATTAGGGTGTAAGAAAATAAGGATTCTTTCATCTCCATATGCTTTATCCTTAAAACTTTTGAAAATTGGTACCTTTCCCAATGTCCTTACTGGAGAACGAATTATGTCACTTGTGTCCATGTTTAAAGTCCTTCTTTGTTTAAGAAAGTAAATAAGAAGTTGTTTTGTACTTTTTAATGTCCTGAGTAATGAAAATATTGTTTACTTTTATCTCCATATACAACAATACATAAAATACATACAATAAGAGGGGTACCAGGTTAAAGATAAATTAGTTATTATTCAAAAAGGCTTTAAGCAACACACAGTCTAATGGCAGAGAGCAGACATTTTCATTTCACAGTCTGTATGTTATCTCTAGGAGCTAGTTTTGAACAGGGTGTGGGACACTTCATTTTGTGTTTAAGGCTCATGTTCCAAGAGGAAAATCACACCAATGAATTAAACGATAACCATATTTTGTTGACTGAAGAATGTGCTCCATTTGGAAGAATATCCTAAGTGGTAATAATTTTATGGCCTCTTTTCATGTGTGTGTGTGTCTGTATGTTCGTGTGTGTGTGTTTGTGTGTTTAGTGTGCATGAACATACATAACTGTATGTGTGTTCTAGGTAGGACAAGAACCACATATTCATTTACCTTTTCTACTTACCAGAGTGATAAAGACTTACCAGTACCTGAATGAAGAATTTTTAATAGCAATGGCAGCACATATTTGTTCCAATTGATAATCATTACACATTTAACATTTAATATTATAATTTTTGGAAAATAGTGGTATACAAAAATAATGAACTTGGCCTACAGATAAACTACACAGAGGCCTAGGAAACACCCATGGCAACTGATTGACATTACAAAGAGGTTCTTCCCATAGGACAAGTATGTCATACTTGAGAAATGCCAAAGCAACATTCTTTCTATATATATAACCCATATATTAATGAGATTTTTCTCAGCAAGTGCACCAGTGATAATGGAATTTGGAAAAAATAATATTTACAAAGTAGTCTAAGAAACAGTCATGTATAAATACATATTGGCAGGTCCCACAAGACAGAATGAATCACTGTACAATTCAGATAGCTTTTAGAACAGTTAGTAAGGTGTACTAAAGGAATACCTAAAAAAGATATTAAAGAAACTCAAAACTTTACAACTTTACAAAAGCTAAGGCACTCAAATTGAATTAACAGTGACATAAACATGAAATTTGATACAGAAGTAAACAGTGGGGGAAACACATCAATAAAAAGATTTTTTTTTTTTTATTTTAAGGATAGATAAATGGAGATGTAAACACCAGAATAACACAAAAACAATAAAGGAAGTACAGAATTATAGAGAAGATAGTAGGGAATTATCACTGGATTCTGTATTGCATAATGTTCTCTTCTCATTTGTTAACACAAAAACAATAAAGGAAATACAAAATTATAAAGAATAGAGTAGGGAATTAGTGCTGGATGCCGTAATACTTAATGTTATTTTCACATTTGTTGCTCAGTTGTACCAATGATGGCTCGTTCAATTAATCAACTTTCTCCACCCTCAGCTCTGATGTTCTCCCACCCAATCAGTCATCTTCCCTCTGATAGTAACTGTATTTCTTTGTTTGTTTGTTTTGGTTTGCTTACTCCCTCAGGCTCTCACACTGGGGAGAGACATGGCTGTTTCTAATGATACTGTGACAAACATGGGTGTGCACAGATTGCTATGGCAGGATGTGGAAAAACATCCATTCTGAAAGACCGTAAACTGGCAGGGAACCAGGTTCACTATGGTCACAGCCCCCTTGACAAGCCCTCAAGGCCATCAGGGGTCTGACTGAGTCAGCAGGGTTACTCTGCGGGCCGCCAGGTTCCTCCTTGATGCAGCGTGTTCAGAGGTCCAGTAGAGTCCTCAGGGCCACGCGCGTGGACGGCCAGGCTCTGCCCCATTGAGGAGCTCCTGGGGCCTGGTCCAAGGCGCACACAGGCCTGGTTGGGTCTGTGGGTTATCCCTGTGGACTGCTGGACTGTGCCCCATCAAGGCACTCCCAGGGCCTTGGGGCCTGGGGACCCTGGGAGCATCTTGACAGGGTTGAGCCCAACAGTCTACGGGGGAGACCCTGCGGACCTGAACGGGCCTCCGGGAGAGCTTGGACGATGCCCCGGGAGCACCTTCACGGGGTGGAGCCCAGCAGTCTGTGGGTGCAACCAGCATACCCTACTGGGCCTCCAGGAGTGCCTTGGACCAGGTCCCAGGAGCACCTCAACAAGGCAGAGCCTGCTGATCTGCGGGGGAGACACCCATGGACCCGACCTGGCCTCTGGGAGTGCCTTGGACCATGCCCTGGGAGTGCCTCAACAGGGCGGAGCCCGGTGGTCCACAGAGGAAACCAGTGGACCCGACTGGGCCTCCAGAAGCACCTTAGACCGGGCCCTGGGAGTGCCTCAATGGGGCGGAGCCTGCCCATCGGCGGGGGAGACCCCCATGGACCCAACCGGGCCTCCGGGAGCACCTTGGGAGAGCCTTGACAGAGCAGAGCCTGGCGGTCTGAGGGGGAGATCCCGTGGACCCGTCCGGGCCTCCAGGAGAACCAATAAAAAGATTTTTAAGATAAAGCTGAAGACATGACTGAGATTAGAACAGACGGAAAGTGAAATAGCTATTTTTTTCAAATAAAGTATTATTAATGTAGATTTTATACTTTATTCAATTATGATATGTACTAAGAGAGCGTACAACACAGACATTTGCGTGCCTATTTTGGAAAGATGGGGACAAATATAACCAAGCTCTCATAAAGGATTAGAATATGGCTATTAATTATCTCAAAAGCCAAAGTGAGCAGGGAGTGGAAAAAGAAAGTGACCAAGAGATGTAGGGAGAGGAAGGGATAGGGAAAGGGATGTAAAAAGAATGAACGTGTTTGTGTACATGTACCAACTCTTTACAATGAATCTAATCATCAACTACTATAAATATGTCCTAATTAAAAAGAATAGAATAAAAGAAAACTGGGGAAGGTGAAAACTGACTAAATGGAACCTTAGTCCTCCCACAATCTGCTGTAGTCAGTCCTTTCCAGTACTGACAGAGGCAGACAGGATATTTATTTCTCTAAGGCTAATGTTATTTCTTCTTCAAATGCTTGATAGAATTCAAAAGAAAATAACTTGGTCTGGAATCTTGTGTGTCTGTGTCTGCAGGCTTTTGTTACAAATTAAATTTCTGTACTAGCTACAAGCTACTGTTCCAGAGTCAGCTTTGGTAAGTTGTGCTTTTCAAGGAACATGTCCATTTCATCTAAGTTATCAAATTTCTACAGTATTGTATGAATATATACATATGTTATAATATAATGGTTTGACATCTACATAGTATACTACATTATCATTTTATACTTAGTCTTTTCATGGAGTACATTTGTATATATGCTTTTATGGTTTGATTATTAACCCAAAATTTCATATTTTGAAACGTAAATAGCAGTATGATAGTATTATGAGCTGAGGACTTTCAGAGGTGATGAATGAGATTAGTGACTATATAAAATAACTGTACTTCTTTCCCTTTCCATCCCTGCAGCCAAGTGAAGACATAGCATTCAGTTCACAATTTCAAAGTACAGAGCAGCTCTGAACACAGTAAATCTGCTGGCAACTTGATTTGATACACCCATTCTCCAGAACCATGATGAATAAATTTGCACTATTTCAAAAGTATCAATCCTTAGGAATTTTGTTATAGCAGCAAGCTGAGGCATGTTTATCCTCATTTATTTATGTCTTTACACTTAGAGTATATTTAAATAAATGTTGCCTATTTAGATTCTTTAATACAGCCATGTCTAGCTTATTATTGCAGTGTTTACTACATTTACCTCAAACATTTCTCTTTGGATTGGAATCTACAATCATCTTTTTATTGTGATCCACTTGCTTTTACCTCAATGCTTATTTCTTGCATCCATTTCAGTTAATTTTATTATATCACTTTAACTCTTCATTGGGTTTCTTAGGTATGCCACCTTTCATTGTACATTTGCTTGTGTGTATATTTTTCTTCTATATTTAAAATAATTTTTTAGTTAAGGTATGTAGGCCTGTAGTTTTCTTGGAAGAATATTTTTCAACATGGTTTCCATCTCTTAAATTTATATAACAATACTTTTATGTTTGCTCTCATGGCAATTCTTGAAAAATTTGATCTGTCAGATGAGTCACTTAATTTGTTATATTTATTGGTAAAATGTTCATAAATGATTTATTCTGCTGTATTACTATTATTGGCATTGGTAAGAAGTGTTTTGCAATTTTTATTGTTCATTTTGGGTAAGAATTTTTGCTTTTAATAATATGGTCAAATAATTGCATTGTGAAGTTACTGATTTAAGTAACATATTTGAGATTATTTTATATTTTAACTTTTATTTTTATAATTTCTTTGTTTCTACTTTTGGGATATTTTCACTGATATGTTCCTGGGTTCAGTAATTATATCACACATCGTTTTAGCCTTTTTTGTCATTCTGTAGCTTTGTATAAAATTATGTTCCTTATAAGAAGAAATTTTATTTGTTTTATTTATTCTTGATCCTGTCTGAAAGCTCTAATCTCTTGAAGTATATATTAAATGTACTTATGAATATTTGGGTTTATGTTTAAATTTTTGTCACTTGTTTCTACTTAACCCATATACTATAATATCCATATATTGTATTATTTTTTCTGTTTTCTTTCTTTTTTATTTATCTTCTTGTAATATATTTTGAGGTATATTTTTATTATTATTGTAATTGATATTGATAGAACTTTGGATTCTGTCAGTATTTTTAACTAGGCTTAGAAAATTTTTATCCATTAATATGGTGAGTATTGGTTTTTCTTATTTATTTCTATTCTTTAGAAATTCCAATTTTTTATAATATTCATACTATTCTATGTGTTTGATGATCTAAATTGCTTGTATAAGTGCTTTATTTTGCTACTGACTTTGTAAGTTTGAACACTAACTATGATCAGAGACATGAACTGTGTAAGAGATTGTTTAAATTACCAAGAAAGAAAGGTTTCATACTGGCAAACAAGAGCAAAATGCAAAATTATGTTACAGAATGGTAAATGCTGACATGGTGTTAAGCAGAATGTTGGTTCATTCAAAAAGGAGAAGCATTTATGAAGAGAAGAAGGAAGATAAAGATTAATCTGAAGCAGCAAGGTGTCCTTTGGAAAGAGAGAGACTTGGATGTGGAAATAGCGGTGTAATATTTCAGGATGGGCACTGGTGGAAATCTACCTAGAAGAGAATTGTAGATTAAATTCAAACATGTGTCCTTTTTTGTTTGTTTTCTTGGTATAGGAACAGGCTAATCAAATGAGACAGAGGTTTTCTGATGGAAGGAACTACAGAAATTGTAAACAAAATATTGTATAGAAAGGTGCAAGGGTGGCCAAGACAATTATGTTAAAGACTTTGCATATCAAATTCTGAAATGCCATTTTTTTTCCTCTCTCATATAATATGGCTTGGACCAAACTGATGATATTGTGAAAAATATACAAAAGATGTGATTCTCATACAATGTTCTTAGCAGTCAAGTTCTAAGAGCCAAGATTGTGCTCATGAGTGGATCACAGAAGTAGGAAGATATATCAGATAGATCTTAGTATAGAACCAATGTTACATGCATGTTAGATTATTTAGAAATCTTAGATTACTTAGAAATACCTGATTTCACTCTTCTTCTGGACTGTAAGTTAAAAAAAAATTAAAGTAAAAGACAGAAGGACAATATTTTTGGCATCTCTTACTATCTGTGTCGGTCCCATGCCTGTGTCTAACAGGTGTTTAAAGGTTGGATTATTCTTTTTTTCTCAGTTACCATTGCAAATGAATACAGGTATTTTTGGGGAAATAATTAAATGAATATTTATGGTACATAATTCTGATGGTGCATAGTCTTTGCCTAAAACAAACTTGCCCTGTAATAAACAGCTCTGAGTTTACGAACCAACAATGTAAAAATATGAAGGGGATATAATCTCCCTTTGTCCTTTATACAGACACTTGACAATTGTTAACTTTTCTGTATGCACAAAATGTATGCCCACTGTCCCTGACTGATGAGCTATCTTTCTACTAAGGACACCATTGCCTTAGCTTTAGATATCTTGTGTCTGACTGGTTAACATTGTCACTTGTCCCGTGATTTTCTGGAATCCCATCGTAATCATTTATTTGAGGAGTTTTTCCTGAAAATCATCTTCCACACAGCTTAACAGAAAAGATCCATTACTGACATATGGAAGATGCTACCCTTCCCATCCTTGCAATGTCCAGTGAAGGGAATAACATTGGACCTCCCAAGGAACACATTTGGAAGGTTAGTTATTGCATGTATCTTAATAAATAAATTCTGTCATTTCTACTCTCCTAGACTTCTGACTCAAACTTCAATACTTTTCCAAAGTGATTCTGGCAGCTGTACTTCAATTATTGTGAGTCATTGTTGAATGGATGATTTCAAACTGCTACTTCAGTAAGTAGTTAGAACCAGCTCTAGGGTTCCTTGCCAAAATATTGTCCCACATGCTGGGTGAATATTTAATGACCTTTTCTGTATCCATTCTCCCATGATTTAAAACTTCCAATATATTTATCCACACATTGTTTCAGAATTTAAGAGACTAGAGAGACTATGGGAGAAACAGGAGGATTGGTTTATTTAGGTGTACATCAGTTCAGCAGACTTTCATTCAAAGGGCTGAGCCCTGAATAAAGGAAGGGCTCCAGGTTTATACACATGGCCAAAGGGGTTGGTTTAGTGGCATGTAACTTAGGGGTGAGTAAGCAAACAAAGGGTAATTTGTCAGATGTGCCCAGGGGCCTTGGTCAGGTAAAAACAGGATGTTATGAGAACAGGAGATTGGTTTAGTGGTGCATAATTTCAGGATAGGCAAAGAGAACAAAGGTAGTTTCCCAGCTGCTGTGTACATCACTCTCTTAATCACTTACATTTTAGCCTGATTAGACCTTTCCCCTCACAGGAATTTCCACACACTGCATAGCAATTAGAGAGTTTTTGTAAGCCTAAATTTGAACCCCATAACATTTATGGGGTGCCTCTATTAACCTTATGTAGATCACCATAAGGCCAACTGTGTCCAGTGACCTTAACAGGATGTTATGAGAACAGGATGTTATAAAACTTTACTTACAGGGACGAAGTTACTATTTGCATCTGTATTAGAACAAAGAACAAAGGATGGAAAGGGTAGCATCTTCTATATGTCAGTAATGGCTCTTTTCTGTTAGGCTGTATTAGAGCAAAAACAGCAACTGTAGGGCAGGGGTAATTTGGGGAAACTTGATATTTTTAAAGTCCTGCTTCACCATAGCCACTGAGTTCTTGGCAGTACCTATTATTAGCTTCTGCAAGTGACTTATTAAGAAGGGGTTGTACTTTCTAGAGTGAGTAAGCACATGACTTTCATCATTAGCCTAGCAGTAATAATGGATAATTGCAATTGGCTCTGAGGGGAGCATCTTTTCCCCAAAGAAGAAAGGTCAGCTTTCCTATATCATGAAGTAAAGCATTTATTTTACTGTGTAGGAAGTTCCAGGGAATTTGGAATATCAAGAATCTTGGCTTCTTTACCAAAATATCCCCACCCTAGGTATAAAGATCTTTCCCATCAAAACTCTGGCTCTGATATGGAAGATACATAAGGATGCATGTTTTGTCTCCTTTGCAGTTCTGTTATATTGAAACAAGAGCTTGGGCTTGATTTTGAGCTTCAGTTTTTCCCAAAGCTGCAGGGGATAAGGAGCTGCTTTAAGACTTCCATCAAAGGGCTCTAACTTTCCAGGCTTTGCTAAACTGGCAAACAATTCTCTTCAGCTTGGTGAGTTCCTTTTTATGATTCCCATCCTGGAAGATAAAAGCTAGTTGAAGATATATTTCCCTGCATTGTGGCTACAAGCCATACACAGGTGCTTGATGTCACCATGACCCCACCTTCACTTGATTTCATCCCTGTGAACCACAGGCAAAAGTTTTAGTATCTTGGATATTACCACTACTTGATATGTGCTACTTCTAGTTCATTGTTTTAGTCCAAGTTGTTAAGAAAATGAACCTCAAGGCACAACTAATGTGCTAACACACCATTAGAAAGGGCAACTCCAACCCAGCAAGAATTGAGGAAAAGGGAAGCAAGACAGAAAAGGGTAGGAAGCAAGTGGTGTGTTATAAAAAATGTCCATTTTCTTACTGAGATATAGTCATAGAATGTATCATCTAACAGAGGTACAGAAAATGAAGTTTCAGGCCTACTCAGTGAAGGGAACACTGGAGATGCAATTGATCTATTGTCTTTCCCTTGTTTTTTGACTGTGCTGGGTCTCCCACACATGTATACATATTTCCAGCTGGACTGCCAGAGACTTTCAGGCAGTGACTGCGAAACCAGATCCTATGATCTTTGTGAGCTTCAATGAGAAGAACTGATGGAAGAATCCAGAAGCTTGCAGCCTTGGATTCCAGGTTGTAGAAACTCACAGGCCAAAGAGTCACTCCCCACAACAGTAACTGGACAAAGAAGCAGCCCACCTTCAAGGTGGCTAGGTAAGCATGTCAGGGCCATAAACCTGAAGCAGACACTCCCCAGTCATTGGCATAAGGCCTACTCACAAAGCATATAGTCTTGGGCACAAAGCATATAGTCTTGCTTGCTGGCCAAGTAGACCATCTTGTTTCCATGCTGTTTCCCCACCTGATTTGAGACACACATGCCAGCTTTGCTTTGTGAGGTCTCACCTGTGCTGCCTTCTTAATTTTTATTTTATTTTTTTAAAATTTATTTTAAAAATAAAAGAAGGAAAACATATTAACGGACAGACATCCATCTGAAAAATAGCATAAGAACAATACAAGCAATACAGAGTTACAGACAAAGTAGTAGGAAACCATCAATGGTTGTTGTATTATGCATTGATATCTTCAAAGCGGTTTCTCAGGAGAACAAACAGAGACATGCAAGATTGATCAAATAATTAAACATTAACTGTACATTTCAGTAAAGTGATAGAAGTCAGTAGTTCAACTATGTTAGCTATCCTGTATATACATACATACATAATTTCCCTTTCTTTCCTTTCTCTTTTTACTGACCCCAGTTGATCTTTAGTTTTGAGCATGTTCGTTTCATTTCACAGTGTCTGTCCTACCTCCTAAATTTTATTCACTCTTTCAGGTTCTTACACTAGTGAGACAGTGCACTGCTTACACATGGAGGTCTTGTTTATTTCACTTATGAGTATGGTCTCTAGTTGTGAGCATTTATCTGTAAAAACTTTGAGTTTAGCTTTCTTTATATCTGAGTAATATTCCATTATATAGATTTACAACTTCTTACTTTTTAGAATAACATAAAACTTAAAATTTGTTGGCCCCTTTTCTAGTTTAAGCTCCAGCAAGATCATATTGTACTACAATCCTTATTGGGGTAGATTATTAGGTCACCCTTGAGCACTGTCTGTGCCTGCCCTAATGTGCAGGCAGGTTGTTTAAAAATCAAATATACTTTCAAAGAGATACATTTATACACTATCAAGATGGTCTCAGAGTTCTCTGTTCATTGGTGGCTCATACAGGCTGCATCATGAGGTAAAGACTGCTAAGGAAACCTGAAAGGTACACATACAGCACGACTTTGGTCTGTTCTTCAAGTCAAATATGAAGAACTTTCATCAGTAAATTCTGTCCTTCAATAACTTTCTTTCACCTTTTTTATGCCATAATTACTGAGCTTTTACCTGGCCCTCTGATGACAGCTTTTTCTTCTGATGGATAATGAGAAGGACTCAAATTAGAGATAGATTAACACTACAAAATAGTTACAGCCTGGCTGTGAGTTTATGAACATCTAATTCAACAACTGTGCCTGTCCATATGTATTTGTGTATTTATTAAGCACACATATGTAAAAGTATGTATATATGTTTATCAATTGCATATCAAATTCATGTGAAGATATAAAGAGCTTAAGTAGTTATAAAGTATCAGTTGCTTTACAAACATAATTTTAACATATTAGAAAATATTTCACTAATACATCTAGTGTCTTCCTGACTGTTCCACTTTTATTGCAAGGAATTTCATGGTTTTGACTATCACTATTTGGGGGGAATAATTCCTCAATAATTTGGCTCAAGTTGTAAGATGTAGAGAGGGAAGGGGGAAGCTTATCTAGGCCAAGGTTTAATGAATAATTAGGTTGATTGCATCATTCTCAATTGTTTGAGAAAGATGCTTTAAAATGACAACTTTGAGGGAAAGGCAAATGCAATTTGATGGATGTCTATTATGTGTCAGCTGCAGTGGCCAAGGATTTCCCTGGTTTCCGTGATGCAATTGTGTTAGTTTGGGAGATACTTTGCAAAGGGAACAATACAATACAGGGCATGTATTTCATAAGATTATTTATAATAGTCACCCAAAGAATCATGTACAAAAGAGTACGGAAAATCTGTCCACGTACTATAGACCAGGAATTCAGCTGAGGGCCTGGATCCCATGATAATGTCCTGCATGAGTCCAGCTAAAGACCTAGACCCCATAACAATGCCTCCCACAAATCCAACTGGAGGCCTCAGCACCCGTGACAACATATTATGCAGGTCTGTTTCATGAATCTGCACCAGGAAGGCACAAAGTTCAGTGGTGCAATCTACGAAATCTGTGCCAGCAGGATGAAGGATCTGTGCTAGCAGACTGAGGGATCTGCACTGGAGCTGGGAAGCAATGGGCAAAGTAAGAACCAGAGCTTCCCTAGAAAGTACCATAGCTATCCTCAGCAACAGTGAGGTCCTGAGCTCCTCCAATGGTGAAGACACACGAATTCCCACTAGGAAAGACAATGCAGCAAGCTTCTTCAGGAGACTGGCAGTGTACCACCTTCCCTTCCAGAGCAAGAAAGCCATGCTCAGAGAGGACCAGTACTTTCCCAAAGTGAACTTAAGCCATTCTCAGTGCCAACAAGACCCCGAGCTCACTGGAGGATGAAAACAGCCAAGTTCATCAGGAAAGCCAGCATGACGCGCTCCTCCAACAGAACCAACAGCTCCTTATAGCTTCTACCAGCTTCAACAGCTTCTCAGCTCCCAACAGCCTCCCTTCTTTTCCAGTTCGGCCTCTTATGCTGCTGGCAACAGTCCTAGGGTGGGCCTCCCATAGCCAGCACCATGCTTACTCAGTTCAGCTGGGGGTTATAAGTTGACCACCAGTTGTCAATCTACCACAGCATTGTTCATAAGAACCCAGAGAAATACTGTGAGAATGTCAATTAATCATGAGATTCCTGGAGCTGGGGAGGTGAATTTTTTGCCTGGCATGCCCAGCAGGAAGAGGTCAGGGGCTAACTGACTTGGAACATGACTAGTCTGCCTTTGGTATAAGAGAAATTTCAGAGAAAGGACCCTTTAGGTCTATAGTTTGTTCTGTAAGAGCCTTTCTATGATAGCAAAGCGCAAAAATTCTTCTCTCAAAAAATACCAGACACATTTGTATTAGCAACTTCATTGAATTAATGATAATTTTCCTTCCTGTTGAATTTGATCTGCTGAAGTAATTGAGATAGATAATTTTATGTGTCAAGTTGCCAAGGCCATGGTACCTAGATATATTGTAAAATACCACAGTAGATGTTGCCGTGCACCTAAACTTTTATGTATTTTTTTATATTTTAAAAATTTATTTTAAAAATAAAGAAGAAAACATATTAACAAACAGACATCCATTTACAAAATAACATAAGAACAATACAAACAATACAGACTTACAGACAAAGTGGTAGGAAATTAACAATGGTTGTTGTATTACGTATTGATATCTTCAAAGTGGTTTCTGAGAAAAAACAAATAGAGGCACACAATATTGATAAAACAAGTAATCATTAACTGTTCCTTTCAGTAAAGTAATAGAAGACCATAATACAACTGTTAGCTATCCTGTATATATATATATATATATATATATATATTTACTCTTCATTCCCTTCTCCTTTCCCACACAGCAGTTGCCTTTTACTTTTGAGCATTTTCCTTTCATTTCACAATGTCTATCACACCTCCTAGTTTTTATTCACTCTTTCAGGTTCTTACACTAGTGAGACAATACATTGCTTACACATGCAGGTCTGATTTATTTCACTTATGAGTATGGTCTCTAGTTGTGACCATTTACCTATAAAAGTCTCAAGTTTATCTTTCTTTACAGCTAAGTGATATTCCATTACATAAAAATATCACAATTTTTTTAGCCAGTTCTCAGTGCATAGACATTTGGGTTGCTTCCACAATTTAGCAATTATAAATTGCACCACTATGAACATGGGTGCACATATATTGCTGTGATATGATGCTTCCAGATCTTCTGGGAAAGTACGCAGAAGGGGGATGGCTGGGTTGAATGGGACCTCTAGACATAGTTTGCTGAGCAATCTCCAAACTGTTTTTTAGCCAGTACCAGGTTGATTTTATTACAGTAGCTTTGTAGTATAATTTCAGGTCATGGAATGTAATTCTAACTAACTTGTCCTTGTTGCCCAGGATTGCTGTTGCTATTCTGGGTCTCTTCTGATTTCAGAGGAATTAAAGGAATGTTTTCTCTAGATCTATGAGGTATGCTAAAGGTAGTTTAATGGGAATTGCATTGAATCTGTACAACAATTTTGGTAGTATGGCCATTTTCACAATGTTGGTTCTTCCTATCCATGAGCAGGGAATATATTTACATTTATTGAAATTTTCTTCCACGTCTTTTTTCGGAGTACTGTAGTTTTCATTGAAAAGATATTTAATTCTTTTGTTAGATTGACTCCAAATTTTTCAATTTCTTGGATGATATTGTGAAAGTTATGGTTTCCTTAATTTCTGTCTGTTTGTTTTTTGTTTATAGGAATGCTGTTGATTTTTGGGCGTTGACTTTTTATCCAGCTACTCTGCTGAATTCGTCAGTTAATTCAAGGAGTCTTCTTGTGGAGATTTTGGGGTCTTCCGTGTAAAGTATGTCATCTGCAAATAGTGATAGTTTTACTTCTTCCTTTCTATCTTTATTCTTTTTATTTCTCTGTCTTTTCTAATTGCTCTGGCTAATGGTTCCAGAACTATGTTGAATAGGAGTGGTGAGAGCAGATATCCTTGTCTTGTTCCTGATTTTAAAGTAAAAGTTTTCAGTTTTCATTCATTTGGTATGATGTTGGCTATTGGTTTGTCATAGATGGTTTTGAGAAGATCAAAGCAAGAACCATGTATTACTATTTTCTGTAGAGTTTTTATCATGAATGCATGTTGGGCTTTGTGAAAAGATTTCTGTGTATCTATTGAGATGATCATATGGTTTTTGTTTTTAGCTCTATTGATATGATGTATAACATTAACTGTTTTGCTAATATTGAATCATTCGTGCATTCTCCAAATGAATCTGAATTGGTTGTGGTGTATGATTTTCTTGATGATTTGCTGCATTCTATTTGCTAGTATTTTATCGAGTATCTTTGCACCTATGTTCATTAGGGAGATTGGTCTATACTTCTCTTTTTGGCTGGGTCTTTCTCCGGTTTTGGTATCAGTATAATACTTGCCTCAAGAAATGAGTTAGGGAGAATTGCTTTCTTTTAAATTTTGGGGCTGGGGATATAGTTCAGTGGAATAAGTGCCTGCCTGGCAAGCACAAGGTCCTCAGTTTGATCCCCAGCACTGCCACACACACACAAAATACCTTTTAAATTTCAGTGAAGAATTTGAAGAGGGCTGGCTTTGAATCTTCTCTGAATTTCTTGTAAAATTCTGCTGTGAATCCATCAGAGCCTGGGGTTTTCTTTGTCAGTAAGTTTTTAATCACATTTTCAATCTCATTAATTGATTTTGGGTTTCTCAGGGTTTTTATATTTTCTTGAATTAACCTTGGTAATTTGTACATTTCTAGGAATCTGTCCATTTCCTCTGAGTTTTCTATCCTATGGGAGAAAAGATTTTCAAAGTAGGAATTAATGATCTTCTGAATTTCTGTAGAATCTGTATTAATTTCATCCTTTTTATCCCTTATTGCATGAATTTGAGTTCTTTTTATTATAAGGTTGGCTAGGGGTTTATCAATTTTATTTATTCTTTCAAAGAACGAACTCTTTGATTCATTTAATTTTTTTAGCGTTTCCTTCATTTCAGTTGCATTAATTTCTGCCCTGTTTGTTATAATCTCCTCCTTTCTTTGGGCTTTGGGCTTGACTTGTTCTTCTAAAAGTTTGAGGTGTAGCATTAAGCTATTTATTTGTTCTCATTCTGTTTTCCTTTTGTGTGAATTAACCACTATAAATTTCCCTCTGAGGACTATTTTCTCTGCATCCCACAGAATCTAGTAAGTTGTATCTACATTTTCGTTTGTAGGATTTTTTAAATTTCATCTTTAATTTCTTCTGTGACCTATTGGTTGTTCAGGAGGTTGTTGCTCAATTTCCAAATGTTTATGGAGTTTTTGGAGTTCCTTTTATCATCAATTTCCAATTTTATGGCACCGTGGTTAGATAATATGCATGGGATATTTTCAATTCCTTTGCATTTAGATAGGTATGCTCTATGGTCTAGAATGTGGTCTATTTTAGAAAAAGTCCCACGTGCAGCTGAGAAGAACGTGTATTCTGATGTGAGGTGGAACACTCTGTATACATCTATTAAGTCCATTTGTTCATGGATTTTGTTCAGATCTGTTATTTCTTTGCTGATATTTTTGTCCAGTTGACCTATCTCTTCGTGTCAAAGGGTGTTGAGGTCCCCTATTACAATACAATTAATACAACATTAATTTTATGGTTTTTCATGTCTGTTAAGATTTGTCTTATATAGTTTGGTGCTCTGATATTTGGTGCATACATGTTTAGGATTGTTACATCATCCTTTTACTGTTTTCCCCTAACAAGTATGTAGTGTCCCTCTTTATCTCTTTTGATTGTTCTTGGTTTGAAGTTCTGCAAACATAATAGTTACTCCTGCTTTTTTCTGGGTTCATGTTGCATGGAGGATTGTTTTCCATCCTTTGACTTTCAGCCTATGGATTTCCTTTTGAGTAAAAAGTGTTTCCTGTGTATAGCTTATTATTGAACTTTGTTTCTTAATCCACTCTGCCAGTCTGTTTATTTTGACTGCTGAATTGAGGCCATTATATTTGTGGTTATAACTGATATATGTTGGGTTATCATTGTCATGTTATTTACTTGCTGTTGGTTTCTTACTTTTTCTACCTGTTTACTTGCTTGTTCTTCTTAAGGGTTCCTTTCTATTGTTGTTCTTAAAACTGCATTCATTTTCTTCTCTGTCTAGAACATCTTTTAGTATTTTTTGTAAGGATAGTTTTGCACTCATGAAGTTCTGCAGTTGCTTTTTGTCATGGAAATATCTTAATTCTCCATTAAACTTGAAGGATAGTTTGGCAGGATACATCAATCTTGGTTGGAAGCTTTTTTGTCTTAGGACCTGTAATACTTTGCTCCAAGCTCTTATCAATTCAGTGGCTTCTTGTGTGTGTGTGTGGTATTGGGGATTGAACTCAGGACCTTGTGCCTGCCAGGCAGGTGCTTATTCCACTGAGCTATATCCCTAGCCCCTCAATTCGGTGGTTTGTATTGAGAAGTCTGTGATGATTCTGATGGGCTTTCCTTTGTAGGCAATCTGTTTCTTTAGCAGCTTTTAATATTCTGTTCTTTTGCTGGAGATCTGGGATCTTGATTATTATATGTCTGGGTGTAGTTCTATTATGGTTATGACTAGTAGGAGTTCTTTATGGCTCATTTACCGGTATCTCAGTTTCTGTTTCCATGCTTGGGAAACTTTCTGCTATTATTTCTGCAAATATTCTTTTTATGTCATTTGTGTCGCCTCCTTCTGTTTCATTGACTCCTATTCATCTGACATTATTTCTCTTTGCCTCATCTTGCAGCTGTTGAATTGATTTTTCCTGGATCCTTGTTGATTTTAAGAGATCCTTCCTTTTGCAGTCGCTAACTGCCATGCTGTCTTCAAGATCTGAAATTCTGCTTTTGCTTCATTCAGGCAGTTTTGGAGGCTTTCTGTGGAAGTTTTGATTTCATGGAAATCCCTCTGAGTGTTTCATGCCTTCTAGTTCATCCTATATTGCTCATGTAATATTTCCATCTGTTGTCTATGTTCATCTATTTTTTTATCTGTTTCTTCTCTACATGTGTTGAGCATTTCTTTCATTATTATTGTGATTTCATTTTTGCCTGAGAGATTATGTCTGATCTGACCTCTTCTATGGCCTGATGGAGTTGTTTCTTTACTTCCACTGCAATCATTTCAGCAATTTCAGTTGTGTGTTTTCCAAGGTCTCCTATGTTGATGTCTCCTGGACTTGTTCTGAGTGTGGTGGAGTTCTGAGATTGCGTTTTAGCCCTTCACCTTGTGATGTTTGATGCTGGCGGCAGAGCACTCAGTCTCCCTCTTCTCTGGCCATTCAGCAAAGGTCACTAGTGGCCCTGTTTTCTTGGCGGTCAGGCCTGCCCCTCAGTGTCTGAGGAGATGCACTGCTTAGTCTGCGGTCTTCTAGTAGATGGTGAAGTGTTCCTAGTACTCCGAGGTCTCAGACATGAACTGTGATGTCAGTTGATGGCAGATGTTCTGATCCAGTGACCCCTCACAGTTCAGGGCATGTGCATAACCCAGAATTTGGTTGTACTGGTGGCACAATCCCAGACTAGTGGTCCTGTGACCCCAGGCAGTTCAGCATACAGGCAAAACCCGGACATGAACTGCAGGGTCAACAGTTTGTGGACCACCTGATTCTGTGTTTGTAGTCAGTTCAGGCTGCACATAGGAGCCAGATGCAGGCTGCACCAACATCGATCACAGACTGCTTGTGTGTGCATACTCCAGGAGGTCAGGGTGCAAGTGAAGCCCAGACCCAAACCGCAGTGCCAGTAGCCCGTGGAGAGCCCGCTCCCATACCTCACTCAGTGCTGAGCATGAGCACGGAGGAGCTACATGCAAACCCCAGTGAGAGTAGTTCGTAGGCCGTCTGAGTGAGCATCTCCTGTCTGAACCAGGCGCACGGAGGGCAGAGACTCAGACTGTAATGTGGCACAGCTAATTTTTAAAATGAGATTAACACTTAAATTATTCTCAGAATAGAGCGGGACACCTTCCCTCACGTGGGTAGAATTCATACAATCAGTTCAAGGACATAAGTGAAGCAAACAGAGGGCTCACAAGGTAGAGGAAATCGTGGAACCCCAGGACACTCTCCGTCTGGAGCCGCAGCATCAGTAGTTCCCTACATCTCCTGGCTGCCCAACTGTCTAACAGCTTTTGGACTGGCCAGATTTTATAATTGAATGAATTAATTCCTTAAAATTCCTTCTCCCCTTCTTGCCCCCCCTCTGTTCACTACGTAATGTTCAAATGCCCTCTAGTGCTTAGAAAAGTCTGAGAGGAGTTAGGATATTAGTAAGGTCTAAATTCATGTTTATTAGACTATAGAACAAATGGTGGAAAATCAAAAGACAACATTAATAGCAAATATTGAGGAAAGAGCAGAAGGAGGAGAAAGGGATGAAAAAAGAATTAAGATGTGTTACGTATATGTATCAATTCCTGATGATGAATGTAATCATTATACAATACAGATACTAAATTTTTTTTAAATTCTTCTAATCCATTAAAATGTTACAATATAATTACCTGAGTGTTCTGACATATTCTGGGTGCTGTATTAAATGGCAAACAAGATGGCAGTATGTTTTAAAAGCATAATTTTAAAAGCCCATTTTATTCAGTTACATTTTCATTTCTATAAATCTATTTAAGAGATACAGTCCAAAAATACAGATATTAATTTGTACTAATTTAGTTAATTGTCTTTTAGAAAAGGTCATTCATAACATGATCTTATTGGCACATGTGCTAAATGAAGTGTACACAAAGTGGGAATAGTTTTAAAATCATGGTATATGCAGACACCAGAGTAACATAAAAAATTTGAAAAATACCAAGGCCGTACAATAGTATTGGCTTAATTCTAAGTGAAAACAAGACAGCCACAATCCACAAATCTCAGGGTACAAATCTGTGTGTCTGTGTATTTTTTGGTCATATAATATGAACAACCCACAAGTTCCTAGAGTGTGATCCTGCATAGTAAGATTATATGTTTTTGGACTTCTTGGACTGTAATTTTCTATTTTCCTAATTATTTCCAATGAACATTTAGTATTTTATAATTCAAAACTTAAAGCCGGTGTGGTGGCACAAGCTTGTAATCCCAGCACTCCGGAACCTGAGGCAGGAGGATCATTGCAAGTTTCAGGCTAGCCTGGGCTACAAAGCGAGCTCAAGATCAGCCTACACTGCATAGCGGGACCCTGTTTCAAAAGGCCAAAAAAATTAAATAGTGTGTTGTTAATCAAAAATAAAAAGATGAATGTACCAGACATAAGTCAGGAACAGAAGAAGCAAAGAAGTACAAATATGCTGCAGTGGGGGAGGACCCACAATAGCCTAAGAAGTCCTTCGGTTAATCAGGCTCTGAAATTTGTCACTCACATACTTTGTATTTTCAGGAAAATATGGGCAATACTGTTGGGTTGAACTGAAAAGCATATGTTTTGATCAGGTGTCTAATGTTTAAGTGTTGAAGTCAATATTTAACCAAACACAAAGCTGAAACCAAGACCAAGGCTGAGGTGCCTCTATGTCACTATTCTATGTTAAACTTCTGAAATGTGAGAAAAATTCTATCTTCAGTCATTTATTATCTGACTTGTAATATTACAATTCCAGAAATCAAGTTATTAAAGTTTGTCATTAATTCTCATCACTGCTGGTGTCTAGATTGCCCCTTCAGCTTCTCCATGGTGTATTTCCAAGGCCAAAGAGAATCTCCACTATGATCAGTGAAGACAGCTGAGTATCATGGCTTGTCATTGCCCCTGATGATGCCAGAAATGATAATGTTATCAGTCAAGTTTTGAAAATCATTTTTTCCCTTCGAATCTAGCTAAAGACAAACTTATCTTTCTCCTGGACATATAGGTTTAGGCAATGGGAGTTATGTGACATCACTGAGACTGTTCCACACACTGAAGTTTTATATACTTTTTGCAAAAGAAGTCTGTCTCTGAATATTTTCACAAGCAGAGTTCAGATTTATGCTCCAGCATTATTTATTTATACCATTTATCTATATTCTTGCTATTTCTTCACTACTTGAAACAAATATGCCCTTAAATCCTATACCTAGGAATGAGGACAGTGATGTAGTTGGCTCACAAAATACCGCCTTTGAGTTTCCATCTGCACCTCAGCTCCAGTTGCAGGACCCCAACTTTAGCTTCCTCCCTGGAGAAGAATGATCTGTATATTTTTGCAATGTGTTTCCTGGAACAAGTACTTGTGCTCTTAAGACCCAGAGGTTTCCAGCAAATGTGCTTCTTTCTCCACAAGACCTGCACTATCATTATATGCACGGTTCAATATTAAGAATTTCTTTTATGTTTAGACAATCTTCACAAATGTAGTAGCTATTGCACATTGTTTGTTAAACATTTCATATATGATACAGAAGGTTAAAAATCTTTGAATGTCATGTAGCTCATCTTCAACCAAAGACAGTGATAAACATTACGTGTGTGTGTGTGTGTGTGTGTGTGTGTATTATGGTGAGGATTTCTTTTCCATTAATTGAACTAAACCTAGTGAAAAATATGATAAGGACACTATAACTTTACATTTCCTAAATTACTTGGGGTCTCATTCTCTTGTCAGTAAACACTGGGCAGCACATTTAGCTCCCATTGCCATTTGAAAAGCATGTCTTTGAATAGTTGCCATGTTGCTAGCTGCTTGAGAACCTGAAATTATTCGCTAACCAAGTGACATAATATTATCTTATGAATGCACTCCAATTTTTTTCATTATTTATTTCCTAAATAGCTAATGAAAAAAGTAGTACATAGAACAAATCACTTACCTTTTATGCATAACATATTATTGTGAAATCATGATGTTGTTGCACTAGTATAATTTCTAAAAAGAATATTTAATCTAGCTTTGTCCTTTGAAAACAGTTAAAAACTACTTTACCTTCAGTTATTGAAAGTCATCAACATTTCCTCAAGTATTATTTCATGAAATTATTTATTTAAATATTTGGAGTTAAAACTATGAGTATGATTTACCCTGTATTGTTTATATAAATTTGGAGCTTTTGCATACAGAGTAATGAGGCAACAGCTGAAACTTTGTTCCTGGTAAAAATCTCAGTTTAAATCTTGCTGGTTTACATGGAATCAACTATATAGTTTTTCAACTTTATTTGGTTAAAGTTCTGGATCCAGTGTACCATTCAATTCTACATGAATTAAATTATAAGATTGATCAATCTCATTTTATACTAGGTTAATTTTCAGTTTTTGAAGAAATATTTGTTGTAAGAAACATTCCTCAGAACTGGTCTAGTGAACACATACTTTCAGTGTATGTATTTCCAAGTTCTTAATAATTACAGTATGTGCATCTCACAAATTTTACCATAATTAATAATGGTGAAGTATTTAAACTGGTAATAATTTATCTGATTAATATTATTTCTCTACATAAATGACACAAGGAGATTTGATTTAAAGTTATACTTACAGGTTTTCAATTGTTTAAATTTGAACATTAAGAAATAAACACTGTTAGAGTCACAGGTTGTTGTAATGCTGACTTTGTCATGGTTCTCAGGCATGGTGCTACCTATACTGTCACATAACCACTATTCACACAGAAGAGTGAAGACTCCAGAAAAGGTGCTTGTGATGGCACCAGGTCATTTCCTATCCTAAGGCTGAGACAGAAGCTAAAGCAAAAACACCCGTGAAGATGGCAAAGCTGAATATAGGTTCATTTACGGTAGGTACCTGTATTTACCAGCAAATAGAAGATGGGGCTATGCATTTAATAAACATTGTTGAGAACTTCCTATGTGCTGACTAATCTTCTCAGTACTAACAGATTATGGATGGAAGCCTGAGTAGAGCTCTGCCCTGAAGCAGATGAATCCAAGGCAGAAGACTGTGGGGAACAGATCATAGCTATTTGCTATGCCACATGCCGTCATGTCACAAAGAAACTTTAGAATGCTAAGCCTCAGTGAACTGTGAATGCCTTGAGTTGCGCAAAGATGGACACAAAGAGGGGGCATCATAAGGTAATGACCCAGGGGGCAGGGACTACTTTAAACTGAATGGACATACGCGCAAGGGCAAGAGTTCGGAAGGCTGAGGTGGGAGCGTTAGCAGAACCACATCATGAAGGGTGTGACGCTGTGCCGGGGAGCAGGTCCAGAGAGAACTGGCAGCCAGCTGACCTGGAGGGGGACTCATGACTTTGTTTTTAATAGAAGATACTAAAACAAGCAGTGAGAATCTATACATATTTTTATACAATGGAGTATTACTCAGCTATAAAGAAAAATAAACTCAAGGCTTTTATAGGTAAATGGATGCAACTAGAGACATACTCATAGGTGAAATAAATCAGACCTGCAAGTGTAAACATCATACTGTCTCCCTAGTGTAAGAACCTGGAAGAGGAAATAAAATCTGAATGGTACAATAGATATTGTGAAAGAGAAAGAAACTGCTCAAAAGGAAAGCACAACTGGGATGGGAGAAAGGAGGAAAGAAAGAACTAAGGAATGGGGAAAATACACACACACACACACACACTATGATAGCTAAGATAATTGTACTACTGGTTTCTATTGGTTTATTAAAAGGAACAGTTAACACTTAACATCTTTTCTCTTTGACCAATTCTACATGATTATATCTGGTCATCTGAGCAACTACTTTGAAAACAACAATACGCAATATAACAACCATTGTTGAATTCTTGTAAGCTTGTTTTTTGAAATTCTGCATCATCTCAAATGTTGTTTTATTGTTTTTATCATGTTTTATTTTCTTTAAGACTCTCATGTTCTACTGACTGAGCTAGCCGGGTGCCCTTATTCTCTTTAAAACAAAATAGAAGAACCAAAATTGATTGTAAAAAAAAAAAGTCTCTGAATGTACTACAGAACAGGGGTCCTGTGAGCACAGCTTCCTGCAGCATCACTGCAGTGGTCAGGGGATAACTTTGGAAGCAGGATACCTCAGTGGAGATGGGAGCCCAGTGGGAACTGATGGATGTGACAGTTGTTTAGTTGCCCCTGGACCTGTGAGTGGATGAACAAGGGACCAGAGGGGCTGGGTTCAAGAGACTCCAGTGTGCTAGAGTAGAGAAGAATATGGAAGCAGAGGGAGGAGGAGAAGCAACGAGGCCCAAGGCAGTTTGTGGTGAGTTTATCTATATTCACAGTAATTTTGAAGTCCTTGTAGGACACAGAGAAAAATGCTTTCAAAGAAAGTTGGATTTGTGAGTCTGGAATTTAGTAAAGAGCCCGAGCTGTGATTGAATTTTTTTCATGGAACTTGTTAGTTATTAAATATAACTAGGATGATATGACAAAATACCATAGATTGAATAGTTTATAAATAACAAACAGAAATTTCTTATACTTCTGGAAATGGGAAGTCCAAGGTTAAGAAGCCAGTAGATTTTGTGTCTGCTGAGGACACATGGCCTGGCTCAGAAATACTCATTGTCTTGCTTGCACTGTCACTTAGTGGGAGGCACAAGGCAGCTCTGCAGTCCCTTGTCAGCAGGCACCAGTGACGTTCAGGATTCCACCTTCATGATCCATTTACATCCCAAAGTTTCTACACTGCAACCACCACCTTGGTTTTTGTTTTTTATTTCACCCTACGAAATTTGAGAGACACAAATATCTGGACCATAGAAATGAGAGGTAATAAGTTCATTCAAAGAGAGAGTGTGGGAAGGTTTCTATCTTGCCACTTCTTTGAACATAATTAATTTCAACGATTCAAACAAGCACAGTCTCCTCAGAGGAAGGAGATTAGGTCAGTATGTTTGCTTGCGTACTTACAAGTCCCCAACCCTAGCCCAAGACGCACTATCTTGCCATCAGAATGCCCTTCCCTCTCCCCTGACCTGAGAGCCCACATTTCTGTCAGGCTCTGCTTTCTTCTTTTTTCTGAGGCAGCTTTTGTACTTTTTGTATGAATCAAATGTATGCGAAATGGGTCTGAGACTGTATCTATATGGGCTTGTTTATTCATCTAATGATTATGATGTCCTTCTTCCTATCCTATGAGAGTTCAAAATTCAGTCTTTCTTAAAAGAAGAAAACTTATTTGACAGTGAATGACTTGCTTCTAGGATGACTTACATGATGGTTGTGAAAATCACCAAAAAAAAAAAAAAGAAACACATTACGGCAAACAACTCAGGACTCAGCCTATTATGTTCCATAGATAAACTGTCTGCCCTGATGCACATGAGCACGTTGCCTATAATACTGTGCTGTAAGACCAACCTCTGAGAAGAAGGTAGGGTCAGGCTTATACATGTACCGCATCATTCCAGAGAATTGCACCATTTTGATAGGAATATCTATGCCTAAGTTCAAACTGAATCCGCCTTTTTAAGTTTCCAGAGCTCATGATTCTTTTGTACAGCTTGTCTTCCCAGGGGGCTGGCAGCTGCCCCAAGCTTCTAACCTCTGAGAGCTGCTCTTCTTTCTGCCTGGAGCTGCAAGGACCTGGAAACCAGGAGGTGACACTGTCAGGACGTAAACTCCTTTCAAGCTCTGTGCATTCTTGCAGCAGTGAAGGGAGTCCAATAGAAGTCAAAAGCTACCCATACCGGCTTCCAAGTTTTAAAACTGGTATTATGTGATGCTTAATTGGAATTATTTCCAGGGGCCTGAGGGATAGTCATTTCTAATCAAGATAAAAAGTAATTAGTGGGCAACTGTGAGGTGAGGAAAAAAAGCTAAAATACCTCTGACCCATTTGGTGCAGTGTTTATATGTGATAATGGTTTCATGTTTTCTCATAACAAATTCAACTCTTTAATTAATGAACCTAAGACTGCAATTTATATTTATAAAGACTGCCTGAACACGGGCTATTCCCAGATTAAAATGAAGGAACTAAAGCCAAGGGACACAAACCCAATTTAACAGGGCAAACTTGCTAGTGCAGCGAGAGGCTGCTGTAAGCTCCAGCTTCACTTCTGGTGTCAAATTAGTGAGCAGAAACCCTATACGTCCTCGAGTGGAAGGCTACTGCCATCATCTCCAATGTCAAACATATTCAGTTTTCTTTAGCTGTCTGCAGAACATCTCAAATGCCTTAGCATGGAAATGAGGGCCTATTACACCTGTTCCATTCCATTTCATCTCCAACCACAAATCTCCACACAACCACTATTGCAATCATACATTGACTGCTTTTCATGTATAGGCTTATATCACAGCATTCCCTTCCTTTGGGATTCCTTTTCTCTCTTCTGCACTGTCTAAAATGACTGATTTTGCATGCTACCTTCTCTCCAGTACTCTGACCAGGTAGTCATCCAGATTGAAATTAACCATCATTTTCTTTGAGACTTTGTTTCCAGTTATTTACTTGCACAGATTCTTTCCCTATAGTCCCTTATTTACATGATTTTCCTCACTAGGGGCAAAGATTTGTAACTATGAATGTTAAATATATCCATATGTAGTATATCTGCAAAGGGAAGTACTGAACTCAAGGAAATTTTTATTTCATTGACAGCAGAAACACACACAATCAATGTGGTAATGGATAGAAAATCTGCACAAATTTTTCCCTATTCTATTTACTCAAAAGTATGTCCTAGGTGTGTACTATGTGTCTACCATTGTTTGAGGTTCTTAAAATACACGAGTGAACAAAATACCAGTGGTCCAGGTCTTTGTGGAGATTTCAGTCTAGCAGTAGGATAACTAATACAGAACAAAAGCAATAACCCAAGAATTGGTTAGTATGTTAAGTGGTGACATATTCTTTGGAAGGAAAAGCAGCAAAGATGCAGCATACAATTAGGCAAGTGATGGACTGGGAAACAAACTGTGACTTTAAATAAATGACTCAATATATGGCATCATTGAACTAACTCAATTGGAACAAACAACTTTGGAGATGTCGAGTTAGACATGATCACTGAGAGATGATCTTCCCAAGTAGAAAGAACACTTGGTAGAAATTTGAGGCATTTTCAGGGAATAGCAAAGAGGCTGGTGTGATTGGAGCAGGATGAAAACAAGAGAGAATTGATGTTGATATGTAGCAGATGTGTGTGCTTGGAAGGGGATCAAGGCTCAAGGTTTGGTAAGGCACTGTAAGGGTGCTGGCTTTGATGGAGCCAAAAATGGGAACCACCAGAGAATCTGGGGAGTAAGGAAGTGTATGAGTTATTCTGTATTCAAGAGGAAAGCTTTATTGAATGTAAGCTGTTAAATACAAAGAAGAGCACTTAGGAGAAAATAGCAGAATGTGAGCAGTGCAAAAGACCCAGGTTCTGGTGGTAGCAATAAAAGGAGAAGGAAATATTCATATTTCAGATATCTGAAAATAGAGTTGATAGGATATGTTGTGTAGAGAGAGATAAAAAGAGAAGTTGAGAATGATGCCTAAGATTCTGCCCTGAGCAACTGGAAGAGTGGATGCACCATTGCCTGGAACGAGAAAGACTGCAGATCAATCTCAACTAACCTGCAACCACTATTTCAATTGCACATTGATTGCTTTTCATGTATAGTCTTATATTACATCATTTCCTTCCTTGGGAAAACTTCAGTATGGACACACTATGTTTGAAATGTGTACCAGGAGGTATCCATGGCAATGACCAGAGAGAAGTGGGAAACATGAATCTCAATTTCAAGAGAGAGGTTTGATGGAGAAATATAAGCCTGGGATAAAATGGCATTTAAACCAGGAGATGGGATGAGATCACAAAAGAGCTGCCTGTAAACAGAGAAAGAAAAAGAACCAAGGATGGGTTGAGCCCTGGGGAACTTAAACATTAAAGATGAGCAGGAGAGGAAAGAGCAGCAAAGGAGGTCGATTTGAAAATGCACTAATTTGAAATGAGCCCTCCAGGGAAGCGCAGCCAACCAAGCAGGGAATATGCATTGAATACCTACCATTACGAGGCACTGCATCGTGAGCCCTGGGGGATACAGAAATGGAAGAACTGCTCTTTCTCTCATGAAATTTATAACCAAATTTAGAAGTAAGGCAAACACACAGAGAGACAGATAGCTGCCCATAAGAGAAGCATTCTTAGTGAGGCAAAGATCTTAACATAATTGTTAGAAGAATGTGTTATTCTAGCTGATAGAATGTCAGTGCTATAATCTGAAAGTACCTCTCCAATTCATATGAGGAAACTTAATAGCCAGGAGTATTGAAATGTGGGGACTGTAGGAAGTGATTAAATAATAAGGGTGAAGCCTGCATTAATGGGATTTGGAATTTTATGATAAAGACCAAAGGTGCCAATCTAGTGCCGTTTTGCTGCTTTGTCCTCTTTGCCCTGAGAAGACACAGGATTCTCCTGTCTTCACGTTGCAACACTCACAGTGCACTCTCCTCAGTGTGGAGATGGGGCCTCACCAGACTGCAAGCCATGGACACCTTGATTTTGAACTTCCCAGTTTCTCTGCCTGTGAGCAATAAGTACATGCTGTTTATGAATTTCCCAGTCTGTTGTATTTTGTTCACAGCAGGATTGAGTTAAACACTCAGAAATTCACTTTCCCAAGTAAAGTAGAGTTTGATTTGGACTTCTTAGATATTAATTACTTTGTTTGTGATGGTACATTATGAATATGTCCATTGAGGGTAGTTGGTACATGTATATGATACATCTTATTTCTTTAAAGTCCCCTTCCCTGACATGTCCTCCATCTCTTTGTCCTTTTCTCATTTGCCAAATTCTACACCTTACTTTCTATTCTCTATCTTGTAATTTGCTCTTTAATTTATTTATATTTTGAGTTTGTCATATAGGAAAATTTTGACTTTTAAGTGTACATGTCTGATTTATTTCACTTAAAACTATACATTCAAGGTGCATCCATTTTCCTTCAAATGATTCAAGTTTATCCTTGTACCACAGCAGTACTCCAGTGTGCATACATACAGTTCCTTTCACCTTCACCTGTTGGTGGACATATTGGCTGCTGTTAGCTGTTACGATTTATGCTGTTATATACCTGGGTATGCATGTGTCACTGTAATTGATGTCTTCAACTCCTTCAGAAAGATATCTAGGATGGAAATATCTGGATTAAAAGGAATTTTTATCTTGAATTTTTTAGGAATCTCCACAGTGGTTGTCCTAGTTTACATTTCAACCAAAATTGTGAAAGTATTCCTCCCACACTGCAGCCTTGCCAACATTTATTATTTGATTTTTTGATAATAGCCATTTTTGTGTAGTAAAGTGAAATCTCATTGATTTTTTATTAGTAGATGTGTGTACTACATAATGCTTACACTCCTTATGTGGGCCTGGTACATGTACATGACCCACTGGCATTTTTGTGATGATCAGCAATATTAAGCTCTGATAATCAGTGATTTCTCACATATTCGTTGGACATATGTATGCCTTTTGAGAAGGGTCTATTTCAGTTGTGTATTTTTTCGATTGGATCTTTTAGTTGGGTGGTCTAATTTTTTTGAGTTCTTTGTATATTACAGATATTAATCTTATATCCAAGTAATAGCTGATAAAATGTTTTCCTTTTCTGTAAGTTCTTTCTCTACTCTGTTGACTTTTCTCTTTTAATTTGATGTAGTCCCATTTGATGATTCTTGATGTTTTTTCTTGTGCAACTGTAGTTCTGTTCAGAAAGTCCTACACCTATGACTGTAGGAGATTTCCCTACCTTGTATTCCAGCTACTGTTTCTGTTTTGATATTTAAATCTTTTCTCTAGTTCTCTTCTCTAGTTCTTTTTGCTAGTTCTGTGAGAAATGTTGGTCTTTTGAGTGGGGTTGCACTAAATGTTTGTGTCAGTTTGGTAAGAATGGCCATTTTGACAGTGTTGTTCCTGCCTTGATTTGGATTTCAAGGTAGGAATTTGATCCATTGGAGAGGGTACTCCTGGCCAGCAGACAGCTTGAAAAAATAGGTGGGTGTATAAATAATGAGAGTTCTTAGGAAGCAAAGGTTGTGTTTGTACATTGTATGAATCAGTAAAACTTGGAATGGACAGTGCAAATGCTAAGACTTGGTCATGGAAGCAAAAGGGGTCTTTGAAGTCTATTTGAACTTGACTCTTACAAACTGAAAGCAGAGAAGTAACATGTAAAGTTGATTCTGCTTGTGATAATGTCTGGATGTGGGTTTCTTTCCCAGATGTCATGTGTTAGAAGCTTGCTGTGCAGAATAGTGGTAGCAAAGTAGCAGATAATTAGGTTGTGAGGCTTTACAGTCATCAGTGAAGGACTCACTGGAGTGGGTCGAGTCTGGTAAGAATGGACTAGTTTTCATTAAAGTGGGATGACGTAAAAGGAGGGATCCTAGCACCTTCCAATTCTTTTGCTTCTGCTTATCACACATGCTCCTTTTGGACTCAGTTTATTGACTTTCTGCTTCTCTGCATGCAAAGCATTACCAGCAATCCTTTGACAGGAGGTACCATAGTATTTGAACCCTCTGGCCACCAGAATCATAAGACAAATGTCAGTATTTTTATTAGAGCAATGACCCAGTGTCCTTCTACATTTCCTGTCTAAACTTTGATTTTATTAAGTTGTTGGTCTAATTCGTTGCACCATTTTCTTTTCTCCCTCCCTCTTGCACCTTTCCTGTGATCACAACAATGACAAAAAGCCAGGCAAGACTCTAGCTGACTTATAAGGTAAATGAAGTCATGAAGACTTTGGCAAACTTTTCCATGAAATTTTAAGTCAAATTTGACACTAAATTACATGCATACATTAGCTAAACCTTTCCAAATCAGCTCATTTCAGGTCAACATACAGTCATCCAGCATCTTCTGGAAGCTCAGACCTTTGCTCAATTCAATGGGCATAAAATTGAATAATGCATTGTCTCAGCTTTGCTTTTTCAATGTCAGTACTATATTCTAAAACAAGTGCTTCCAATATATTATGTCACAAAGTAAGAAAGAAATAGGACTGGATAAAAACGGGTCCACAGGCTAGGAGAAGACTTCCCGGTTAGGGTAACAAGCCTTGCTTTCTTTTGATGATAGCCAGACACATGAATAGATGAGTAAAGGTCGGTCGTAGGTATCTAAGGAAGGTCAGGTCAGATCACAGGAGTTGCTATATGCTTTTTCTCTGCCTTAGAAAAAGAACAATTGTCTTCATGTGTTGTTCTTTGCTGTCTTTATTTCAGACATAGTTATTTTAACTACTGTAAGCCCTATGCTCTTTCCTTTACACAGAAAGTGCATGTTTAAAATGCCTTATCTACTTCTCAGACTGTCCTGCTGATATTCTCAGCAAGATGGTGTGCAGTATAGCAACTGAAATTCAAAGTAAAACTGCTGCAATTTGTTTAGTTTTATATAACAAAATAAGTAGAATAAAACAAATATTAACTATGATCCATTCAATGTTACAAGTTAGAAGAATTTACATTTTTGTACTTGGCAACTAAACTTGTAAAATCACAGAAAGCATTGACAAGTCAGCTGAGTGATTATTGGCTGATCATCAAAGAGATTCCCTTAAGGTGATCAAGCCACCAGGCTCCTTCTGGAAGACCAGGAGTCTTAAAAATAATGATGGTATCAATTCACTTGAATTATTGCATATACTTAAATTTTATTGACCTCTTAATTAAAATAAAAAAGAGGAAACTAGTCAGATTTACTCATAGGACTTAAACTCATTATTACTAAAATGAACCAGAATATGATAGTATGAATAAATACATCACTACCATACACACAGGCAAACACACACACACACACACACACACAATTCTAATGAAATTGAATAATAAAATAACAGTTTTGAAGAAACTGAAGAGAAATTTTATTATAAGTCAAATCAATGTAGCCATGTTGGTTTTATTACTCTGACATTGTGTTCTAAAGTATTTTATATTGGTTTCCCTGGAAACACGCTCTGACCATTGTTGGCAGAGGGCTTAGTGAGGAAAATATAGAAACATATCTGCAAAGAACAGGAAAAAAGAGCAACATAAACTAGAGTTGGACTGCAACTGGTGTCATAACTGTGGTCTGGAAAGCTCTGGATCAAGACAGCCCTGCAGAGGGGTATCCTGGGCCTCAGTGTCCCTGTATTGGTCAGTTGCAGTACATGGGCTCTCCCCTGGGTAGGGCAGGTCCCTGCCACTGGGCTGGCATCTGAAAGCCATTGTGACAGAGACAGGTGTGCTATACCTCAGGAGCCCACCAAGATGCAGGATGGGATCAGTTATGCTGTCCTCCCAACGTAAGTTACACCCTGTATCACAAATACTGATGAGTAAATGGGCAAATTCCGAAAGTATTTCTACTAGTCTGATTTCACTGAACTTGGTTCAGTGCATTATGGTATTTGAAATCCTTAAGGACCCAAGGTATAACTTTAACTTTTTTTTTTTTTTTTTGGTTTCGAGAATCTTACACAAAATTGTTTGTTATATCTTGATGGATTTTTTTTAATCCTTTGCTTTAGATCATCACTCTTTGGACTTACTGAAGGAAGCAAAAGGAAATCCAGCAATTGGTGATAGCAGGGAATGTAAAATGAAACTTTCTAACAGAAGACCTCCTGGGTGTCAGAATTAATTTCATTTAGAGAACTGAGAAATTATACTTATAGATCTGTTTCCATTGCTCTGTGGTCTGTTCTGAGCATAAAGTAAAGATATGTCAGCTTATGGTCTAGTTGAGCTGATAAAATTTGCATGTCCAGAGTAAACTGGCAGAGCAAACATAGAAGGTTTCATGGAGCAAAGATGGAGGGATGTTCTATTAGGTGAAGGAAAAAAGCACTACAGAAAATGTGAAAAACATCAGGCTGAAGCTATAAGCCTTGGCTCTTCATGTCAACCTGTCTTATCAGCTACATCACTCAACATGCTTCTGTGTCTTCCTGCAGACTAGGGCTGGTGGAGGCTCGCTTGCCTTCCGAGGCTGCCGCGAGGGTCAGCTGAGAGATCTGCACAAGGGCTTGTGGCGAGCGCCAATGACACCACACAGGGAGTGGACCTGACAAAGGTCAGTGTTTGGGGCGGCTCTCCTTCTGGGTCAGGAAAATTGAGAGTTCTAAATGCCTGTGTAAGATTATAGGTGCCACCTTAGATGAAATCATGCATGTTTTTTTAAATTTTAAATAACTGAGGCGATAATCTATGCAAAATGTTAAGCACACTGCCCTTACCTCTAAAGCAGTCCCCGAATGTTAGCGTTCTCTACTGTATAGTCAGAGACAGGGTTCTCAAAAAACTGAAAAGTGTGAGATATGCATTCAGTGAATTGGATGCTTGTTAAGTAAATAGACGTTGCCTATTGTTATTATTATTATTAATTATTATTATATTACTATTTTGTTCATTTCATTAATAAGACTGTTAAGACCAATTGATCCACGCGGGTTCCATTCAGGGATATCTCTCTCAAGATTAAATATGATTCTTTCTCTTTAATTGACAAAAATTATCTCAAATCAAACAAAAGCGCTTCTTGAAATATTGTACCCTCAACACCCAGAAATTCATAGGTTCTTGTATTTATAGGCAACAGCTTGCCAATAAAGCAAGTTTAAACAGTGTTATCTCTATGCAGTTTCAATGCTGCATAATTCTCTTGTACTGGACACAAGCACGTGGCCTTGTAAAACAGTGAGATCCAACGGAACGTCATGCATGATCTAGCTCGGATTAGGGAAGGGCTCTCTTCTTAACAACTTCAAAATGTTACAAGTAGATTATGCCCTTTCTCCAAAGAGGATTAAAGGAGACCCTGACGACGGTAGAGCTTCTGTTGTCCGTGACAGAATGCCTCCTGGGTCATCAAATTTCTCTTTAACTATTAATAAAAGTGACCTCAGTCCACTTAAAGTAAATTTGTCCCGAACAAGCTTCCAGCTCACTTTCATGTTGTAAATGGAAGCTGCTTGGCAGAAGCACAATGACCTAATGGGGAGTGACAGCCAGCCCGTGTGATGGACAAGTGCTGCGGGAGGAGATGGAACATGAATCCCACAGAGCAGTGTTAGCACACCACACACATAATAAACAAGTGCAGATTAAAAGAAGGTCGCCAATAATAGATGAGGATACATGGGACAGTATTAAAATATGCAGACTCTGGATGGCTGATGGATTCTAGATAGAATATTTCCAGTTCTGGTAAATGAAAGGTGAGGCCCAGTGGGAAGCTAATTCCATGATGTGGAGAGAAGTCCTGAGAGTGGGAGCTCTGGAGAGCAGGTTTCAACTGTACTGAGCAAGCTTAGTTTTCCATGGAAGGGGCATGAAACATGGACAGTGCGCTAATAAGAAAGTGCATAAACGGAAGCGAAAAAGAAGAGAAAGAAGAAACTAAAAGGGTAGAGCAGCGTTTCCAGTGCAAACCATGAGCATCTTAGTGAAATGAAAGCAATGTACTCTCCTTTAACATGGGGAAATGCGCGGGAGGGAGCTGCTGAGGCCTTGTTCCTAGAGGATTTACTTAGCCTCATTAATCCGTAGACTCCAAAGAACCAAAATACGAATTGGTGAACATGTAGCCCAAAATACCTATTCAGAAAGAGCAAAGCAGAGATCTTCATTGTTCATCTAAGAAAGATGCTTTGCACAAGCCTTTTGTTTTACCATTTTAAGAAAAACATTCAACATAATAACAGTCCTTAAAAAAACAGGTTTTTTTTTTTTTGCTTTATGAAGTGATAAACTGTTTTTCTTATATTTTCCAAATCATTGCAATTTTCCCTTCAAATACCCCTTTAGAAATAACAATTTGTGATTAGCAAAATGGAAATATATTCACACATATCTCGCGCTTCTGCACCTGTGGGAAGTGCGATCAGCAGTTATTTTTTCCACGACTTACCTTCACTATTGCATCAGGACTGATGCGGTGCTATTGCAGGATGCAATATTACATTGTCATAAGCTATGTGAGTTTAGCCGCTGTCATGGCCCTTCCTTTTAACTGTGTGCTGTCTATATGGAAAATTAGCACGGTCAGGATACTGACCCACTGCTAAGGTTAGAGACCTGGCCTGTGGGGCCCTACCATTGGGAGGTGATGGCGCTGTTAGGAGGAAAAGCCTCCCGTGTGGTCTGCAGGTCACCTAGATGGTGAGAGCTCAGCTCCTCCTCGTCCTCTCACTTCCTTGCCACGCGATGAGCAGTTCTCTCTCCCTGTGCTCCCCACCGTTGTCGCGCAGTGTGCTTACCAGAAGTCTAAAGTTAATGGGTCTGCTCTATCATGGAAACTCCTAAAACCTCGACCCCAAATAAACCTTTATCCCTTAGAAATTCATTATCATGGGTATTTTGTTAGTGACAGAAAGCTAGGTAAATAAAAATTAGTACTCAGAATGGGGTCACTGATTACAGTGGTGCCTCAGCAGAAGCGTTTGGGAAAATTTTGTTTTTGTTTGCAAACTCTGCATCCAGTGATGCACAGGACCTCGAATATCTTTCCCACGCAAACACGAGTGCGGCCATCATGTGCAGAATCTTGGAATGAAGTAAGTTTGTGGACTAAGGCAGCATAACTGAAGCCATGTGGAGTCGATTTTAGAATTAGAGAAGTTTTTAAAAGTGTGGATTTCAGGCTCGACAAGTAAAATGCAGTCAGAAGCATTTAAGTGTGATTCTGCTGGGGGCTCTGAACTTCAGAATGTCCAGGGGATGTGGAGGGTGAAGGGGAGGCTGGTGATGTTTCAGATGGAGATTTACATCTTGTACTGCGTAACTACTGTGAAGACGGTGTTATATAGTGTAATAACCACTGCTATTCTCTTGTTTGGTTATGAAAATTTGTTTATTTTTTCATAAACTAAAAAAGACAAAGATTAAAAAAGTACAGAATATATTAAAAATTTAAACTATGCTTACAATAAAAGAAATGCTCTAGAGGTTCTACTTAACTACACTGTAGCAAAGAAGTTGGATGGATTTTGTGCATGCCACTACTTTGTGGGAGGGCAGTTGTCAAGGTGCTGCACTAGCTCAAGGTGGGGGAAATTTCAAGGCAGCAATGCATTCAGGTTGCAGCATCACTTGGGTATCAGTGAATCACTGTTTTGCCACATTTTCCATGAGATCAGGAGTAAAAAGGAACAGAGTGAAAAGACTGGAAAAATTTATAGCATGCCAAGTATCTCATTTAGTCAGTCACAATAGTTAGCCCTCATTTTACATAAAGGGCAGGCTTCAGTGTGCAGTCAGGGAGGCACTACGCTGGTGGGAGAAAAAGATCCTACTTTGAGAGATCTTAGGAGTGTTCATTTTGAGTGCCATCTTGCCCAAAAACAGGCTGAGTTTTAGAAGTATAAAATTGTTTCCATGGCTTTCTGGGGAAGAATCTGTTCAGAAAAATACCATGAACACATACTACTTGGGCACACAGCTACCAGGTACGCAGAGTACAGCCTCAGAAATCCCTCCATATTCAGCTGGAAAGGCGTTCAGAGGCTGCAGCAACTGTGGTTTAAGTGGGCCCAGGAACAGTTCCTGCTGAGAGCAAAACTTGATGATGTCTACAGAGTGCTGGATTTGAAGGATATAGAATATGAGTCATTTGTTCATGGAGGCTTCCACTGAGATTTCAAAGGAAATCCTAGAAGGCCAGGCAGTATTTGCCAGGATGAAATTCTGCATATAGCTATTGTCAAGCTGGAGCTGCAAAAGCAATGCCTAAAGCAGGGATGCCAACATTCACCGTCTGCCAAGAGAAGCTGCAGGCAGTATGCCAAGGAAGAGAGTGGGCTGTGAGACTCCAGAGCAGGAATGCCTGACCCCTTGGAAGCCCACATTGCACCTAAGTGTGGGCCATGCCAGAAACAGAGATTTAGGATTTAATGCTTGCCTTGCTGCTTCAAACTTGCTTTGGGCCAGTCCCTCTTGATGGTTTTTCTGTTCCTTCCTTTTGAAATATTAACCTTGCCACTCCCACAAGAAACTTTGAGGTCCAGGGATGCAATTCTATGGTTTTGCTGTTGAAATGTCCTCCAAAAGGATATGTGTGCAAGCTTAATTCCCAAGGTGGCATTACTGGGAAGGGATAGGGCCTTTAGGAGTTTGGGTTTGTGTTAGGTCTTTAGATCTCTGAGGACATAGGATCCTGGCCCTTTCTTCTTCTTCTTTATCTTTCTGGCCATGAGGTGAGCTGTGTGCTTCACCATGTACTCCTTGCCATTGTCATGCAACATGTTCACTAGGAATCTAAATGTAATAGGTCTGCCTTACCATGGACTGAACCTCTAAAACCACAAGCCAAAGGAAACTTTTTCTTTGTATAAGTGAGTTGCTATAAGCCTTTTGTTATGATGATATAAAGCTGAATGAAACATTCAGATATTTTTGTTCAGTATGCTAGTGTTTTGGAATCAATACATATAGAGGTATATTTCAATGCAGCTTTCTAAAATCAATATATTAGCATATTTTATACTGTCTTTCTTTAACCCTGTATCCATGATTAAACCAATGGCTAGGGTTAGATCATAAGGAAAGTGGTCATTTATATAGACAGAAACCATAGTGGTAGGAAGGGTCTAGGTTGTAATTAGAGCTTGGTAGGGTATCACTTAAAATACTTTATGACATTTTTCTATGAAGAGAGAAAACATTAGCAACATAAATGCTAAGAGCAACTAGACTTCTTGAGTATTTTTGATTTGTCAGGATGTTGCTAAATATTAATTAGCATTATTCCATTTAATCTGCCAAATATCTCATTTAGTCAGTCACAATAATTAGCCCTCATTTTACATAAGATAGAAAATAAACAACAGATGTTTTGCATCACATGTAGATCACAGAGCTGGCCTCAGGTGGAACTGGACTTTGTTTCTGATTAGACCTAGCTCAAAATTACCTTCTTGACTACTGCACGCTCTACATTTCTGGAGCAAAGCTGTAATTTTAACTGGCAAAAAGATGGTGCAGGAGCAAAACAGAGCAGATAGTAAGGCCACAAACCTGAGAAAGGAAATACTCAAGTGTGGACTGCTGACCAGGACAGACTTCACTAAAAGCTAGGTATGATCCCATACCTGCTTACTCTTCCTTAAAAAAATTATAAAAGTAGGAAAAGGAAGACAAATTACAGAATTATGCTCAAATTTCATTCAGTTTTTTCATCATGAGAAATCTTAAAAGAATTTGGATTTCTTTTTACTTATACTGGACTTATTTATTCTCATATTAATTCTTAGCCTTCCTTTCTCTCTCCCGCTCTCTCTACACAGACAGATCCCACCAAAAATGTAGGCATATTTCTGCAGTTTACCATAATAATAAACATCTGGAAGCCGGTGCCCACCACTTTGAGCACCTCTTGTAATTTTTAGAGGACAAAGACAACTTGTATGAGTCTCATGATGTCTCAATAAATTTAATATTAAAATATTTGTGCAAATTTTTCTTTTCCTGATGTCTACAGTTTTGATAGACCTGTGTATATATCCTCCCTCCTTCCTTTGTTCCTTCCCTCCCTCCCTCCCTTCCTCCCCCTTCCTTCCTTCATTCCTTCCTTTCTTCCTTCGTTCCTCAGTTCCTACCTTCCTTCCTTCCTTCTCTCCTTTCCTTCATTTGTTCATTTGTTCATTCCTTCCTTCCTCCCTTTTCCTTTCTTCCTCAACTTTATTTCTCATAATATGTCTGAGTCCACTGTTTGGTTGCTATAACAAAAATGACTGAGCTTAGGGTTCTAGAGCCTGAAAAGTCCAAGAGCTTGGAGGGGCATCTTCTCACCCTCTGGAGATGGCATCTTGCTCATATATCTGGCCCAGATCTGCCCCTGCATTCCTGAGCTCTGAGAACAATCTCAGACCATTGCTAGATCCTCCAGCACATGCCTGAGCCCAGGAACAATGCTAATTCTGGTAGAACATGACGCAGCCGCCCACCTGCTAGGTCACAGCACCCACTGCTATAGCTGATCTCATCCCCCTGTCTGTGCCGCTTCACCTAGCCCCATCCCACTAATCTCCGGCCCCCTCCAGCTCACTGAATAGGACTTGGACTCTCCTTTAGAGTTACTCTAGGAGGTCTCACGCAGAACCCTAAAATTCAGGTTGGCTGTGTTCCTTATTGTGTCATCACATCTCTATTTACCTAACATCTGGTGCCAAAGCCAGGAGTGGTGGTGGTCTTGAGTGCCCCTCTCCTACCTGTGGCTTCCCCATGTCACCCACCTGCTAGCAAAAAAAACCAGTGGCCTCAATGCCTCCAGCCCAACAGAGACCTCTCCCAAACATCTCCTCAGCCTAAATCCTACTGCTTAGAACTGTAGGGTAAGTCTTCCCAGGGAGCAGTGATGGGTGTCTACCCTTCTGGTCAGTCGTGCACGTCTTAATTAGGCCTGATATCCTGCTTCAGCCTGAACACAGAGGACCTGCATTCCTGGCCCTCATCCACCATGCGAGGAACTGCCTCTGCCCCACCTAAAGATCCTCTCTGACCTTGACCACTTTCCCTAGAATTCAGACAAGTGGGAAGACGTCCCTGTGATGAAACCACTTCCCCCTCCATTCCTGGTGCTCCTGCCCATTTTGCTCCCCATCATGCACCCCCAAATAGGCTTCATTCCCAGACTCTTCCTCACACAAGAAAATTTCAGTTCCACTAACACATCTTCCCCTCTCTGACCCCTGCTCCCTCCGTCACTGTGCATCCAGTCTTCCTACAAACCACTCCTGCTGGGTCCTCCAAGTCCCCTGACCCCACACCCCTCCACCCTTTATGTCAAATCCCTCACATTCTTGTCATTCTCACTGTCCCCAGGAGGACCCACAAATCTGAACAATGTCTGTTCTTACTGCCAGCTGAGGCCAATGCTCACGATGATCTCAAAGATCCTGGGACAGTTACTGTTCCCAGACCGAACTCTAGATGGAGCCACAAGCCTGATCACAGAGGCAGGGAAAATGCCAAAGCTTTGCCCATTATTGTCTCACTGGTTTAGAGAAGGCCTCCATTAAGTTCATTAACTCTGACAAGCTAAAAAGTCTATCAAGACACCCAAGAAAGCCTGCCCCGGTTTATGGCCCAGCTCACAAAAATGCTGAAAGCTCACATCTGCTTGAATTCATCCTCAGATGACGGACAAGTTTTTCTCTAGACATTTCATTTCCCAGGAAGCCCCGGACACAAGGGCAAAGCTCAAAAGAGCCAAAGATGGTCCTCAAACCCCTATGGTTGATTTCATAACCATTGCCTTCCGAGCCTACCAAAAGCAAGAACTTCACAAAACGGTCTCCAAAAACCCTCCAATAAATCTGCCCCTCAGGTTCTCCCCACATTCCAGTCAGGCTAAACCCCTGGGCCTTGCCTCTAAGGCAGCAAAACAGTGCTTGATAAGCAGGGTCCAAATCTGTGTCCCTCCAAAACTGTCTCCTTTGTGTGGCTTAAAGGGCCACTGGGAGACGGACTGTCCCTGTGCCAACGTTGCTGTGGGGCCATTCTATCCCGCAGCCTGCCCTACTGACCTAATGAGACCTGCTCTTTGAGCCTAAAGTTGATGGGCCTCCTGCCCATCACACACCAGGGCCTATGGTGTTCTCTTCACTGGGAAGCCACTTACTCGTCTTTTCAATATTCTCAGGACCCACGATTCCATCGTCAGTATCAGCAGTGGGAGTTGTTGGCAGCCTTCTCACGTCCACCCAACAGAGTCCAGAAAGTGTTCCTCATTCACTCCCGCTGACTCCCCAGTGCCCTGTTTCCCTCCCAGGAAGAGACCTCCCTCTCAAGCTCTGGATAGCGGTCCTCTGCCCAAATCCTTTCCTTTCCACACGTTCCACCATTCTCCCCGCTCCTCCTTCCTGCAACCCCTAACATCTAACCCTCTGCACAAGATTCTTTTGCCCACACTCAGGTGGATCCTGACTCAGGCTGTGTCCCTGGACTTGCCTAGATAGTCCTCTTTCAAGATTTTAGGGCCATTCTCTCAGCCATGGTCTCTCCCAGACTGTAGCTCTTAACAACATACCTTACTCTGTAACCCATCTCCCTGAGACTGTCACTCAAAGACCTCTCGCTCCTCAGCCTACCTGACTTTCTGTGCCTCTGGGTTCCTTACTTCAACCTCGTAGCCAGATTCCTTCATAATCACTCCCCAAATACCCATACCCTCATGGCCTACCTGCTCACTTCTGCCCAGAGCACCTCACAACAGACAGAGTTCACAGCCCTAACCTGAACGTTTATCCTGGCTTCCTTCTGGCTTTCTCACTCTTTCCTGAACTCCAAAGACCTCAGTCACCTCCTTCTACTTCCTCCCTTATTCCAGAATCTCAGCCCTGGCCAGTTACTACCCCTATGTCCCTGCATATACAAGCTGTACGTGGCAACCCTGGATCTTTCCCTAGGAGATTCGGCTCAGTTACTTCACGCCGTTCCTACAAGCACATGTGACTCTCTTCTTCCCCAGCCTTCATGCTCACTGCCTCCTAATCACATCCTGCCCTGGCCAGCAGGTCCTGCTCAAAACCCATAAAAAGGCCACCCTTCAACCAACAGGGGAGAGAACGTCCATGTTTTTCCTTACCATCCCCATTCCCACTGCCCCCCCACCTTGCCCTGACCCTTAACATCCCATAATGTCAGGCTCTTTGGCATCTCCTCACTGCAGGTTTCTCCCAAACAACTACCTGTCATGCTCATGACTTGCTCCCTGAAATCACTCGCTTTGCCCTTTCCATTATGCAAGGCTTCCTCCCAACCTCAACTTCACTGCCCAAAATAATCACTGACCGCTGGCTCCAGGACACTTTCACTGACTTCACCACAACTGGATCAGCTTCCTGACTCTCTGCCTCCACTTTGTATTAATCCATCCAACATAACAAACAATGGTCTTCTTGGTCTTTTCAGTTAATTCCCCTCCTAACAAAAATCAGAATAACCATCACTTTTTGCACTGGCCTGGCCAAACTAAAACTCTCCATTTACCATTTCTCAGCTCTGTCCCTCAGATATCTACTAAACTCTCCAAACTTCAAGACCAGATAAACTCCCTGACAGCATTGCCTCTCAAACCAAAGGCCTTTACCAGGTTCAACCCAGCCCCTAATTCCCAAGGAGAACAAATAAAATTCACTACTCTGCTGTACAGAGACCTCCTGCTTCTCAGAACTAGACACCCCTTGTCCACTCTGCCATCTGTCTTGCCTGAATCCCCTCCACCATTTCTCTATCCCCGCTAAAGAGGCTCCTATCAAATTCAATAACCTACAAGAACAACTCTTATGCTTGCAAACCACAGTAGCCTAGACTTGCCCATCACAAAAGGCTGGGCTCTGTGCCTTGCTCCAGGAGACTAGGTGTTTCTCCAACAAGTCTGGACTCATATGAGATGGCATCAAAAGGCTTCCTTTTCTACCCTTCCCAGCTGGCTTAACCCTTCCTGGAGCTCTTCGCTCTAACCCCTTTTTGGGGACCATTGCTTCGATACTCTTCTGGATCACATTTGCCCCTTCTCTGTTGCAGACCCTGTCTAGCTTTGTCTAAATTCACATCTTGGTTTACTTCTCAAGTGCCCACCAGTTACCCCACCTGCCCCAAAACTCCACTTCTGCTCAACCTGAAGGAGCTCAATGCAGTTCCACGCCCCCTCATAACCAAGCCCCTACCTCATTTTTTCTCTGTTATGCTTAACACCCAGCAAGTGATAGGTCTGAACCCATCTCCCCGACTCAGCTGCCTGAGTCCCTGGACTGTGAGAACAATCACAGCCTTCACTACATCTTGCAGCACATTGTATGAGCCCAGGAACAATGCCTACTCTGTTGAAACATGATACTCCCACCCCACCTTTTGGGTCCCAGTGCCTGTTCCTATAGCCACATGCTCAGCCGTTCCTGCTCCCCCAATCCCATGGCCCCCGTGGTGTCTCCTCACCTAGGCCCATCCCAGTAACACCTCACCTTATCCATAGCAGTTTGAGCTCAGTAAACTGGATTCAGACTCTCCTTTGGAGTTCCACTAGGAGGTCCTGCCCAGAGCCTCCAAACACAGCCAAACTTGGGCTGGCTGTGTTTTCTACTGGGTCATCACATCACCATTTACCTAAAGATTGCTGTATCACATAGTGGAGGACATTCCTTGGTAAGACAGAACAAGTACACTAGCTCAGGCCTCACTTCCTCTTCTTACAGAGGCACTAATGTGATCATAGGGGTCTGTTCTCATGACCTCATTTTATCTAGATCACCAGAATTTCCACCTCCAAATCTATTGATGTATAAATTTGGTGATTAATTTTCCAACATGTGAATTTTTGGGCTATACCTACAAAACAGAGCAGGGTAAAAAATACAAAAAACTTTAACCATTTTTAAATATGCAGTTCAGTAATGGTAAGTATATTTGTACTGTTGCCAAGCAGATCTCCAGCAATTTTATCCTGCAAACCTGAAAATCTAAGTTTTCAAAAATCACCTCCCCTTGCTATCTTTTCCCCTTGGGAGCCATCATTCTATTTTCAGTTTCTATCAGTTTGCCTTGGTTAGGTAACTTATATTCAAGGGGTGATCTAAATATGTAATGTGTGTTTAAATAAAAATTGTATTACCATAAATCCCACATTGCCATTAATCATTCTTGCTGCTTTCTGAAGCTTTTCTGGAAATCCTTTTTTGTGAGCATCTAAAGACATGTGATCAGTAACATAATAAAAAATATTGTTGCTGGATGCTATCTAACAGAAGGGCAAGCTCATAGAAATGGCCCCGATCCACCTTAAGGTGTGTCCCCATTGTTTCATTCAGCAGAGCTGGCACTGTGCAACTTCTGACTCCTCCCTATCACTAAAATGACAACAAAAGGGAAAAGTTTTGAAATGATTCAGGGCATTGAGGCAGCCATGACTGCAACTTAAGACACTCATGAAAGAGGACTTGCAGAACTGCTTCTGACAGTGGCAGAAATAACATAAGTGTGTCTGAATCAAGGGGATAACTGATAATGTGTCTTTTTACTGCAATACATTTTAAAACATTTACTGTTTTCCCATCACAGCTTTTATGTAAAATTATGATGCCTTTTCATGACTTTTATTCAGAGTAATGGCCTCAAATTTTATCCCTGCTCTAGTGCATATCTTAAGCTTCCATTTCAACTGGCTTCTGTCTGGGACATACCAGTTCATGGTCTGGTGGAAGATTGGGCAGTGGTAAGAACACAGGAGTGAAGATATTTCTCTTACTTCTCTTTTTGTCTTACATTAGGTGTCTGGCAAAAAATGTCTGTGTTCTTGCCTCCAGTATCAGTCTCAGAAAGCTAAGTTCCCATCTTTCAACTAGGCGCCCTCTCCCTACAGCCCAAAGAGAGGACAGGCCTTCAGGTTATGCTCACTTGGCTTTCCAGCATTTATATCACTTAGATAACCAACTCCTTACACTAATACTCCTTCTTTGGGGCTTAAATGTGATTTCTCTTTTCTTCTGTTTTGATGCACATATACATAATGTACAGACATATAATTTTATAGTAATATTTATTCAGTCCTTATGAACATTTTGGAATTGAGAGAAAATTTATATATGGAGAAATGTTAAAAAAAACTCACTAGACCGTTTAACAAGATGGCGACCGGATAGGAAGCAGAGGAGGAATCTCTCCCAGAAATCCCACCTAGACAAAGAAATACAGCAATAAGAGAAGGACAAAAAGGAGAGAGGTGGGCACCTTGAACTCGGGAAAGATTTGAAATGGGAACTGAAATCCTTGGAAAGAATAAGAAAGACTTATTCGGGAAGAAACGATCGGAGGTCCGCCATGGCGCACTCGGAGGGAGGTGGGACGGAGAAACGACAGCTCCAAATCACACACATCTTTAGCTCATGCCCTCGTCCTGGCACCCGCAGCTTCAGCTGTGGAGACCTACCCTCATGGAAGCCTCCTAGCTCAGCCAGGGGAGTGTGGAGTTCTGAGAGAGGGTCAGAGGAGAGAGTGTAGCTATAAGAAGATGCAATGGTGATGGGAGCAGTAGTCCAATCCAGGACAAAGACAAGAAATTACAACACCCACGGAAACAGAAACCCGATCCTGCAGAAACATCCCTAATGGGCGCCGGGAGACAGGATGGAATCAGTCTAAATAGCACACAGCTCACCGCACCTGACCCTGCGCCTGCCCTGAGGCGATCCCCTCCCCCACCCCTTTACTGGGTGAGTGGGGAGCGGCAGGGACGGGCAGCGGCCCTGAGGGGATGGAGCGGACAGCGGACGGACCTGTGAGTCCGCTCCGGGACCAGGCGGGAAGCAGGAGCCCAGGTGCCGAGCTCCAGCTCCCGCCCTGAAATCTCATTCTGCGGAGAGACGGTGGGAGTAATCAACAAATTCTCCTGTCAATAATGGGACGATTATACGGACTTCAGGACTCACTCCACACTATTAACAACACGAAGAGGACCTACTTATAGCTTAAACATATGAACTTTGCAAGAACCCGTAGCAACACGTTTAATGAAGAGCAGCAGACCTGGAGTACAGGCACTGGCTGCGGGCACCGACGGCTCTGCGGACCCGGGTGGCCCCTCCGTCCGTGGGTGGCTCTATGGGCCTGGGCGGCCCCACTGGGGGTTGACAAGTGATGCCATAGAAGGCGAACAGAACCCACTCACCTCCGCCCCCACCCTATGCAGTATGACAGCGGGGAGGAGACAGGAGGTCCGTGATGAGTATGGGTGCTTTTCCACCCCAAACAGGACAGCTTGTATACTATGGTCTGAGGCAGCTATGCCTCCTCCCAAGGTGAGAGTTCAGAAGTATGTGGTAGAGCAACGGAGATGAGGGAGGAAAGAATTTGAATTTTCAAGCGAGCTACCACCAGTATAAAGAGTAATAATTGGGAAAGTAACATTAGGTAAATTAGCATTCACAGATAATTCCCTTCTATATTCTGTGTAATTTTGTAGTTCTTTAATTGTCTATGTGTTGGTGTGGGCGAGTGCCAGTGGGGAGCAGTGGGGTGCATCGGCAGCGACCCCAGAGCCACAGCAAATCCCAGGGATCCAGCCAAGGAACAAATGGGAACTGGGGCACAACAGTAAGAGAGAGCTGCAGATGGAGGTGGATCACACGGCCCCATGCCCTTCTCACTCCAGCATCAGGCAGGAAGCATGAACTGAGTTACTGGGCTTCAGCTACCACCCTGAACTCTTTCTGGGAGCACCCGGAGTCTCAGGGGCTTGGGCAAGTGCCTCCTGTTCCTGGCAACAATGGGATGAACCCACAGACTTCAGGACTCACCCCGAACTATTAATGTGAGCACCAAGAGGGTCTCCTTACAGCTAGCACATATGAACCTTGCATGAACCCATAGTGACGGATTAGATGAAAAGCAGCAGACTAGGAGTCTGAAAAACAACAACATACTCCATACAGCAGATGCGAGAAAAATCCTCCAACTCTATTCTAGAACTAATCTTTAGTCTCAGTTCATACCCTGAACTAACACAGTGAGAATGGGCCAGAGAGATTTCAAGCCCTATACCAAGCATCGTAAGTTCATCCGGTGCCCAGCTGGAAGGGTTGGGGAATGGTAATGCTGGAGATCAGAAGGAGGTGGGAGGAGATGAAAGGGCCTCTGGCATCAAGGCAACGGGACAGAGCCAAATGGGTCACTGAGGGCGCCCCAATGGGGACACGTGCCCTGCGGCTGCTCTGCTGAGGGCCCCGCAGCTGCTCCACTGTGGACCCCATGGATGCTCTGCTGTGGACCCCACGGCTGCTCTGCAGTGGGCCCCATGGCTGCTCCACTGTGGGCCCCGCGGCTGTTCCACAGTGGGCCCTGTGGCTGCTATGCTGTGGGCCCCGCAGCTGCTCCGCAGTGGGCCCCGTGGCTACTCCACTGATCTAATAAGTATAAACAACTTTATATTTCTTATACTCATAAAGCTTTGTTAACATTTTTTAACATTAGAAGATTCATGTTAGAATGGTTACATGGCAATCTTTGTACATATAGTTTCCGGTGCAAAAACAACTGTTTAAACCCCAACAACTTATTGTCTTTTGAAAATTGTTTTCAAGGCATACTTGCAAGGATGAGCTACTTGTTTAAAAAAAGCTATAAAACTCAGTGAATTAGCAAAAAATTATGCATTCAAACTGGGACCTATCTTATTTTTTCTGCTTAACATGAACAAAATTTCCTCCACCCGCAGCTTGCATTCAGGAGCTTTATTAGGCACTTTTCCTTCACTGGAGCAAAATATCTAGTAGCACAAGTTTCAATGAGGAGATGTTCATATTGGCTCAGTTTTGCAGTTTCAGTCTCAGGAAGGATAGAAGAAGTAGAAGACAGAGAAAAAGGAGGCAAGGAAATCCTAACTATAAGTTGCACATTGTAAGAAGACTGCATCTTCTGGGACTAAGCAGAAGTCATCCAAAACATCCCTATGCCAAGTTCCCTGGCTAACCTGACACTTCCTCCCTACCGGAACCATCATAAAAAAGCCTATAACTTGGCTCAGTTAAAGAAGTAAAAGTAGGAACCAGGTCCTGAGATAGGCACTGTCCACTGTGAACCGTCCTTTGTCAAGTTCACACTGCTTCCCTACCAAACCCATTATTAGAAGGTAATACATGGGCCCAATTAAGAGAGTAAGCAGCATGCTGAACCAACCCAGAGAATGTTTAAATCAGAATGTTTTCTATTTCGCATACTCATCAAGCTATGTTAACATTTTTAGCAGAGTAAACAGCATGTTGCTATTGGGAGGTGCTGACTTGTTTAAATCACAGAATGTTTAAAGCATCCATGTAAAAACATCTCTGGAAATGGGCTGGTAAACTTCTGAGAGAGGAGCACAGTGGGCGTGTACTTTTTTGCTAGCTTTTACACCTTCATGAAAAATTTGAATGCACTCCATTCCAAACTGTATTGCATCTAATCTCTTTGAGAGACTGCACTCCCCTTTGGAATTCATCTTATAATCTGTCTTTGCATAAAGAACCCTACTCATGCTTCTCGCTGACAATTCTTTGGGATGACAGCTTCATCAAGTCTGCTCTGTGGGGTAGGTCAAGGCTGTGAGACACTCAGACCCAGCCTATTGCCTGCTCCACAGCTTGCTTGTTTAGGAGAACTCTAACTCCCCACCTGCTAATGTCAGGTGGGTCAAGTTTATGTCCCCTAAATATTGAAGAATGAATTTCAAAGAACAGTGGAGGTTAAGAGTAGAAAATTTGTACTGAGAGATAGCTCCTGAGAGACAAGAGGGGTCTGGAAAGTGGGTGGCCACTGAGGCCCTTTGTCAGGGGCAATTTATGCAGCAAAGTCACAGTGGGGGTAAATGTGGGTCAAACTATAATCAATCTTAGGATTCCAAATATAGCCGCTGACTAATATTGGTCCAATAGGGAAGCAGGTCACATAGCAAGTATACATAGAAAGAACAAAGGCACATTTGGGAAGGGATGGGTCCCAGATGCTCTAGTCACCCACTCATCTGGGTGAATGAGGCCTATCTGGATTTAATGGTCTAGGTTCTGACAGTGAACCTTTCAGAGCTTTCAATGTTATAAATAGCCCACATGTCACGGGTTTACCACCACTGGTCTAGGACTAATTACAACATAATTCAAGTTATTGTTTACCCCTCGGGGAAGCATGTAGGCCTGGCCATTGCATCTTTATCTTGGGACTGGCCTCTTTCAGATGTGCCTCCAGCCACAATTCTGATGTCTTTGTTTTTTCTCCTGACTTCCATGAGAGCCCAGCTCCTCTTTTATTGTGTGCTGTATTGATTTCTGTTTAACTTAGCTGCCTATGATACGCGGGCTCCAAGGTAGAAATAGCATGGTGGGTGAGATTGGGAGGAAAGCTGTCCAGCTGGTGGCAGCCAGGACAGAGGGATAAAAGGGAGGAGCTGGGGACAAGACCACACCCTTTCAGGTCATGCCCGTCGTGACCGACCCTCTCCAGCAAGTCAGCACCTCCTAACAGCACACTGAGGACATCATCAGGGACCCTTGATCTCAATACCTTCCAAAGCCCACCTCTGAACACAGCAGACGGTGTGAGGGCATTTTGGATCTAAACCACCACAGGGACTAAAGTATTTTCCCTAGAGACGCAGGCTCCCAAAATTCCTTTGTTTCTGACTCTGAGTTCCAGACGCTACTTACCAGGCTAGTGTAAGGAGAGGGGTTGGGGTTCCCCTCTTCCTTGCAGCTTCTATTCAGGGCATAGGATCTCCCCCAGGGATGGGGAGATGAGAATTATGGTGCCTTAGTCACTCTCATTTATTGCACCAATGAGATGATCTTTCCTGCAGGGAGAAGCAAGCCAAGAATACCAGACGTACTGCTATACTTAAAGCAGTGGTGTAAGTCAGAAACAAGTGTGCTGTTCTCCCCTATTTAAGCTCCAGAGCAGTGGAAAAGATATACAAAGGGAAAGCAAGGCATATGATAGAGAGCTATGCATTTTTACCTAGTGATGATTGATTGTGTCAATTTGGGTAAGAAACGCCCAACTACACTGGTTCAACATATTTCTGGTTGTGGAAGACTCACCCTACGGAAGATTGCTACAAGACTTGTATAAAAAAAAATGAAAGTGTGGTTCTGGTTCATCAGAGGGTTCTAGTTTCCTAGTTTCACCTTGGATGTCATCTCCTGGCATCTAGCATGACCTCCTCAGCCTTCCAGTGAAGACTATTTGGCCTCCTGAGATGGGCCACACTGGACACTAAACTGAATTCCAGGCTTTTGACTGGATCCTCAATCTCCAGTGTGCAGACAGCTCTTTGTGTGATCTTCCACACCCGACTCTGTGGAAGCCATTGGAAGCCAGTTTTGTAGATGCTTGTGTATCTGAATATCTTGCATTAAATCTGTTCTCTAGTAAGCACTGACTGACACATACTTGGAGAACTAAACTTAGAGTGAGAGTAATTTCAGCTGTAAGGGCACTATCAGTAGCAGTGGGGATTTTGATAGCAACCAAGTTAAACCCCAAGCCAACTGTTTACCCAAGAGAATCAGGGATTTCTAAGAGTTCTCCTGGGTCAGAAAAAGGCATAAACCTGATCTCAGAAAGTGCCAGTGCAGAGCACACCAAACAGACTGTGGAACAAGTTATCCTTCAGGGTACTGTTGAAAGTAATAGAGCGATTACCTGGCAATTAGTGGAGCTCAGCAGCCAGTGTGGTCGGAAAAGGAGAGGAAGGAAAAGCTCTAACAAAGCCACTGTCATCCCAGAGCCTTGCAAAAAGCCTGGGCTTCACTCCGAGGAGCAGGGGAGCAGCATCACAGGGCAGGAGTGGACCTCACTACAGTGGCTCGCCTTGATGCCCAACCAATAAGCGGGCCAACAGCGAGAGCAAACCGGAAGGGGTAGACACACAACCAAAGTTGCTACAGTTTGTTTTCTATAGTCTCCAGGTTTCAAGAAAAGAATAATAACTGGAAAGAAACAGGAAATTGTGACTTATACACAGCGGAGAGAGTGGACAACAGAAGCTGCCTATGGTAGCGTCCAGCTATCAAAGGTAACGGATCCTTCCTAGTAGTCTTAATAACTGTATTCAAGTAACTGTGGAAAGAATGGTTAAAATTCATGACAATATTTAATCATATACAAAACATCAACAAAGAGAGAAGTTAAAAAGTAAAAAATTCTGGTGCTGAAAAGCACAATACCTAAAATGAAAGAACAAATCCTAGGGGAGTTCAAGGGAGGTTTGAACTGGCAAAAGATGAAATTAACAAACTTAAAGATAGATCAATAGCAATCAGATGATTAAAAGAGAAAAATGAAGATAATGCACGCATTTAAAGAGAAATACAGCCCTAAGTAAAACAGCATGTGAGTACTAAAAGTAACTAAAGGACAGAAGAAAAGTAAGTTTCATTAGCGTCTGCCTTTCTAGAAATATGTCCAGTATAACTGGTGTATCATTAGCCTCTGCATCTTTTTCATTTGTATGAGTGTGGGAGCAATTTCCTTATTCTCTCATGATTTTGTAGTTTTGTCTATTCTCTTAAACATAAAGTTAAATTAACTTTGCTGATCTTTTAAAATGACCAACTTTTATTATGAATGATTTTCACTTTCCTCTAGTCTCCATTTCAGTAGTTTCTAGTTTAAGTTTTATTATTGCTCTTCTTTTTCATTCTTTAGGTTTGGTGAAAGTCTCAGTTATTTGATTTATATATGTTATATATATATATATAATTTATATATTTCATTGTATAAATGAAAAGTTGCATATAAAAATATATGTATGTATATTTGAAATTGTATAATTTTCTCTTGCTTCTGCTTTATCACATAATATTAATATCACATAATATTAATTACATTGGCTTCCACACCTCTCAAAATTCTTATTTTTGTTATATCTTCTTTCATATATTTGAAGGTTTATTTTTTCCATACATATTAGTTTCATGAAAATATTTCTGTTACTGATTCTTGTTTATTGCTATTGAAATATCTATTAATTATTTTAATGTTTTAACTATGTTTAGCTTTGTTTTATAGTGTAACATAATTTGCCCTTGAAAATATTCCATATGTATTTGTAATAAGCTATATTCTGTTGTTGAATGACACATTCCACAATTGCCTCTTGGGTTTAATTTGTTCATAAGATCGCTAAAGGTTTTCTACTTTCTAATTCATTAACGAGTTAGTTGAATCACTTTCGAAAGTGAGATAATCGTGTCTCCAAATGTTATTTTTAAATAGCTCATTTCTTTTTTTCATTCCATTAGTCTTTGCCTCGTGTACGTTAGGGCACCGTTTTAAGTTCATAAACATTAATAGTTGTTACATCTTCTTGAATGATTCATGTTTTTATTACCGTGCCCTTCTTTATCATTATAACATTTTCTGTTTGTTTAATATCCTATTACATCTAACACTGCAGCCTCTCCACCTTTCTCGTGTTTATTCTTTGTGTACTGTACCATTTTCCATCTTACTTTCAATCTATTTATATATTTAAAACCTATCTTCCTTTGACGCTGTATAGTCGAATCATATTTATTTTTCATTCAGTTTCACAGCCTCAGCTTTTTCATTGGATTGCTTTAGCTATTGACGTTTACATTATTATTAATGTACTTGAATCTACACGTCATATTTTGTCTCTGGGTAAAATACCTGATGCCAGCAACTTAAGAGGGGAGTAGCTTATTTTGGCTCACAGGCTCTGAGGTTTCAGTTTAAGGTCAACTGGACCCAAGGCAGAAGCGGGACGGCAGAAGGGCCAAGACAACTGCTCAGCCTGTAGAGGCTGGAAACAAAGCGCAGAGCCGGAGCTGGAAACACGCCTTCCAAAGACACGGCCCGGGGCCACCCTTCTCCAGTCTGGTCCCACCTTGGACCAGCACAGTCCGCTATGAGCTACCGTACCATGGACTCACCCACCGATGGCTTAGAGCCCCTGTGATTCACTGACTTTCTGAAAGCCCAACTGCTCCAAGTGTGAAACCTGGGACCATTTCAGATCGAAACATAACATTAGAAATTTTATTTTTATTTGTTTTCTGAACATTTTAAGTGTTTTTGTTTTCTAGTCCTTTCTTTTACCTTGACTACATGTATTATATTTTAATTCTCTTACAAGTTTTTTTCTCCTTGAGTTATTCCTTAGTGGTTATCCTGGGATTATCACATGAACCTTCTCATAGTCACCTTCACTTTTATAATAAATTAATTCAAATAATGTATAGGAAAAAGTCATATATAATTTATGCTTTCACTCCATTTTTTGTGCTATAATCAATATGCCTATCCCATCTATTTATTTTATAAGCCCAACACTAGACTCTTTAAATTGTAACTTTATGTAGTTCTATATATTTTAAAGAAGAGAATACACACACACACACACACACACACACACACACACACGTGTGTGTGTGTATATGCATACATGTGTATACACTTATACAGAGTCTGCCAAAAATATATATGTGTTTCAGGAAAAGAAAAACTTGTATAAATATTTTCATACTAAATTTATTGAGACATCATGTAATCAATGCAAATTACCTTTGGCCTCTACAATTATAAGAGGTGCTCATAGTGGTGGCCAATCACTTTCAGACATTTATCGGTATGGGAACCTCTGCCTGGGTAACCTTGGTCACTGAGATTGCTGCATGTGTATTTTCAATTTCTTCTCTAAGGGCCAGTAGTGCAATAAGTTCTTTGTGAAATATGACGGGCTCTAGGATCTCACATACAAGGGTAACATCATTTGTTGAAAAAAAATCATAATAGTTTTCTTTTTCTGAAATGTGTACACAATTTTTGATGGACTTTGTAAATTAACCGTATTTATCCTTTGCAAATCCTTTTTGTTTCTTTTGATAAGTGTGCGTTTCCATCTAATATCACATTTCTCTTTGTTTGCTCATTTGGCTGCTGCTGGGGATTGAACCCATACTTCATACATGCTAAGCACATGTTCTACCGTGAGCTACAATGCCCATCCCCTGAAGTTAATTTCTTACTTGAAAATAATTTTGTATCCACCCACCTTCTTGTGATGAAATTTAAAAATATATTCTATTTCTCTTTTTACAAGCTATAGACCCAGCGACATGTGTGTAATTACTTTTTAGAGTAGTTAAGAGATAAAAGGAGAAAAATTGTGTACTCCTGCTGCTTCTTAAAAACCACACAATGTCCTTTGCTTATGCTCCCCTTGCTGTGTATGTATTCAGAATACCATCACAGTGAAGGTGAAACTTCTAGAGACTGAGTGCAATAAATTAGTGAGTTTTAGGCTGCAGTTTGGACCAAGTGCAAACAGTGTAACTGAACCTGTCAGTGGGGTTTCACTCTAGAAAAACAGCTCATACATTAAATTTTTTTTCTTCAAAGAAAAACACAGTGACATGTGTGTCATAGATGTGCCAAGCTGTTCTAGAGTTAATTATGATCTGAAAAACATTTTATTACTTATACTAAGAAAAGTAAAGATGCAGTCAATTCCCTTTTGAATATCTGTGAATGTCTTTCCTTAAATTTCTATTGTCAGAAATATCTGGGTAGGGTATAGTATTCTTTTTTTTATTTTAAAAAAAGTAAAAGCACAAAAACAGGGTATAGTATTCTTAATAGGCAGATTCTTAAAAACTTGTTCAGCATTTTATTATACATATCATCCTTGTGCTTTCTGGACTCAATTCTGTTAAGTTGGTTGTACGTGTTGAATTATTTTACTCTTACTACTCTCAAAATTTTCTGTTTTAAGCATTTTACTGTGATGTGCCTCAGTAGCTATCTCTCTGGATTTGTCTACTGTACCTTGTGGGTGGATAGTTCAACTTAAAATTTAATTTTTATTTAGAGTTTATTCATTTCCTTAAATTAATTGATTGTTTTTCACCACATTTCAAACTAGTTTGTTTCAATATTTTTTCTTTGCTCCCTATGAAATGGAAAATGTGAATAGATACTTAACAAGTTGGAAAAACAAAAGAAATAATTCATAGACTATCTACAAAGAAATGCACAACACCAATGGCTTTTCCAGTGAGTTATAACAGATATTTAAAAAATACTAACTTTTAATAAGTTCACCCAAACTCATTTTATTAATGGCTCATAAATTGTGCAGCATCCAGTCTGAAAAACAGGAGTTCTGGTGGCCAAGGCAGAACAATCGGTGTTTTAAGGTATTTTTCTTGGAGGCAAGAAGTAGGAAAGTATAGAAAGCGTAAGAGTCAACATAAGGTTCCTTCAGCTTAGTTCCCTTGTAAGAGTTGAAGGGGATTTGTAACCACGTCTGCTTGGGTTTAATGCACCTTTTTAAATTGGTTGCAGGGTACCTCCTGATTTTAGGAAACAGTAATCTGTTTAATGATTTTTTGTGTGTCTTTAGTATTTCAGTTTCATTCTGTGAAACTTAGCTCAGATATTTTCACTTTGCTTTCACTTACCTAGTGGAGAAACTAACCCTAAAACTGTGGCATCCTTGTGTTTTTCATGTAATATCACTGATGCAAATTACATTCTTCAATTTCATTAAGTAATATTGTATTTTCACACATATTGATCACCTCGTTAAAACTTTTATTATTTTGTGTTGATCAAATAATATATTTTGTGCTTAATTTCTAAAATATTGTCTCTAGTAGCAATACTTTTGTTACGTGTGCATTGATTTTTTTAAAATTGTGACTGCTAAATTCACGAAATATAGGAAGGTGGTTGTTTTGTAGAATTGTCAAGATTTTCTTTGAAAACAACCATTTAACCTTCAAATATAGAAATTTTTAGCTTTAATTTTGAAAATTTATGCATTAATGTTTCTCTGGCTTTCTTTCATTAAGTTTTTCTCTAGCAAAATGCTCAGTATAAGTGGTAAGGAAAGACGTCACTCAGTATTTCTCCAGTAAGACTGGTTTTGTATAGGCTTTTATGAGCATCCTTTCTTGGACTGTGGATATTCTCCTTTGTTCCCAAATGGTGACAGATGTTCAGGAAGATGTGTTAGAATTTTTCAGATACTTATTTTTCTATTTGATATGTAATTTTTATTTTTATTTTTATTTTTTTGACACTTTTATTTTATTTATTTTTTTTTTATTTTAGAAACATAAAAGTACAAAAACGTATTGACAAACAGACACCCATTATCATAGAAAATAGTACAATCACAACTAATCTATAGACAAGGTGATATGGTCTCAACAGTAGTTGTTGCTTTATCCATTGATATCTTCGAATTGTAGATGTATGGACCCATATACAGACATGCAAATTTAGTCAGACA
>PVLD010010165.1:0-72312 GCA_004027595.1 Dinomys branickii | reverse complement strand
AAAAAAAAAAAAAAAGAAACTACCACTCTGTCCACACAACTGAGGATAAGAATCCCAAGAGATTCACAGGATTCTGGAGACCACATTATCTGAGAAATAAACCACAAGCAGATTTACAGGACCATCAAAGTGAGTCCTTCATAGGCCCTATGGTGCAGCACAAAGGGTCAGGAGCCTGGAGGAGCCCTCCTAGACTAACCTGAGAAGTGTGCGGGGAGGTCAGCTTAGAAAGCAGCTGCAGGCCTGTGACTGGTCCAAATACAGGCCTGTGATTGGTGCAAATGCAGGCCTGCGACTGGTCCAAATGCAGGCCTGTGATTGGTGCAGGGCTGCAGGGCAGCCTCCACTCTCATGGCTGTGGTCCACTGAGAGAGCACAGCTGGGGAACCTTCTGGAAGGTTCTCTGTGAGAACTGGAAATATTAACAGTGAGCCTGGACCCCTCCCTCCATGGTCTTCAGCAGGCCGAGGTGCTACCTCTATTCTCCTGTGCCTGAAGTGGCAGGTGTGTGAGAGGAGCTGCCTCATGTGGGAGCGGCATAGAGGGAAGCGGCCGCTAGACAACCAGGGGGCACAAGGCAGCAAGCTGTCCCAGTCCACTAGGTGGGAGAGCAGTGAAAAACAGCAGCCACTGGCCAGGCCGCACCCACTCAAGCCAATGCTGACCATGAGAGTCAGCAGCTTCCCCTCTGCCTCAGCAGCAAGGGGCCAAGGTCCCAGTAACTGGGTCAAGACATATCCCAGGGACTGTGTCTCTCTCAGAGGTTCCACCGCCTCGCAACTATGTCACAGATTGGAAACAAAACCTTCATTAACACATGGACTTTGGGGAAGGACCACAGATCCAAACTATAGTGGCAGGTCTTTGTGTTTGCCTTTCTGGCACTGAATCTCCATACTATGTTTCACCTCATGACCCCCACGTCATATATTAACATAACCAAAAGCAACTTATGGGCCAATCTTATAAGCCACATCAGTGATGGCAAACCTTGTAGAGCTTTCAATGACAAAAAACAGCCAGGTGCATCACGCATGCCATGGGTTCACCACAACTGACCTATGTATATTCTTACATGACATTTTATGAGAAATTCCACTCACTCTAACTTCTCCCTTCTTCTGTGTTGTGGATTCATCTAAACAGCTCTGTGAACCTCCCTCCCTGGACTGAAATTTCTCCTGGGTAGCTCCCAACCTTATGATTTTCGCCAAAAATACATTTCCCAAATATAAATCAGATACAGTCCAGATTAAAGTACAGCAGTCTATTTCTGATTTAGGATTGTTCCAACTACTTTAACAAATGGCTCCACTGTAATGACCCGTGCATTGGTAATACAGTATTTTAGACCAGGTGTTATGCTAATAGCAAGCAGGTTGTAGGGGCTCTGCAGTCTTCAACACGTGGGATGCCCGGGGATTCCACAGGCTGCCATCCCGGGGTGAAAGCAGTCTTCCCTCGGGGGGCCACCTGTCCCTGCTTCCCTTCCATCCCTGGCACTCGGTGGTACAGCTCCATCCTTCTCGGAGTGATGCCAAAAATAGTCCATAGGGTAAGATTTTGTCTGAAAATTATCAGCTTTTGGCTAATTAATTCAAAATAAATTCAAATTCCTTTTCTTCACATACCCAGTCTACTTTCTGTCAGCCAGTCTCACCGCATCTGCACTGATGCATGCAAGCAGCACTTTGGCCTTCACTGACTGGTTCCCCTCGCCCCTGTCCTGCCTGCTGTGCCTTCGTGACGCCCCCTGTCGTCACATGTCCTTCTGTGTCATCATTTTCTAGTTTCCCCTCTCTTCCTTTAGTTAAATTCTCCCCTTTCCTACCTAGTTTGGGCACTCTCTATGGCACACAGCGGTATGTGTGGCCTCCTCAACTCCCCCAGCTTCCTGTTCAGGTCCCTAATGTAGCTTAGCACCACAAAACAAACAAACAAAAGCAAAGAAACAAACATGGGTGTCCTCTCTCTAATATGCTGTCAGGATTTTGTGGCAGAGTAGTGCTGAGTCTCGTACTGGGTAGTACTTCCTTGTGAGAGTCAGATCCTCACATGCACCTTGTACGTGCACACACACACGCTATCAAGGAAGAAGATTACTGACAGTGTTGATAATTGCCAGAATATAGCAATTACAGAATCCAGGCCGGCTTTTCCTTGTTTCATTGTTTAAAGTTCTCTGATGACAGTTATGCCCATCAGCAGCCTGGCATCCACAGTAAGTAAATCTCACTGTTCCCCCGTTGATGATGTGTGTCAGTTTACTCACCAGTAAGAAGTATTGTCGAAACCAACTAAAATAATTTTTTTTGGTTTATCTTTTCTTTATACCAAAGCATCATTATAAACACTGTATAAGACTAGCCTTCAGGAAGGCAGGTAAATTATTTATATCAAGTTAGACAAAATTCTGTAACATACATCTAATATACCTTCTAATACATCCCAAGAAAACAATGATCAGTTGGTTAAAAGCTCAATTTAAACTCTTCAAAACACTCAATTTAGCTCTTGAAAAGTTAGCACATTTCTGTTATCTCCCAAAGGCCACAAAGGCAAAAACCTTCCTCCTCATAATATCCTTCTCCCTTCTGCCATAATTACGGAAACAGCTACATGACAAATACCTAGCTGTTTTCATGCGTCTTCAGATTGAAGCTTATTATCTCGCTGACCACCAATGAGATGTCTGTTTTTATCCCTTCGTGTTCTGGATGAGCCGGAAGTGCTGCGAGCTAGCCATCATCTTAAACAGTATTTCCAGGGGAGCTGATCCTCCGCTCTCAGTGTAGGAAATCCAAGACCAGAGCTCAGCTGTCTGGCCCTTTGCACATATGCTTCGCTCTGCCTCCTGCAGAGGGGTTAAGCCCCTTGATCTCCTTCCCCGCTCGGCAGGTCACCTTTTATCTGCTCTCCTTCCGCAGGAGGGCAGGGCACTAGAGTGGCTGTGTCTCTGTTACTGATGAATTAATTAGCAACATGGGGAGCGTACATAGTTCGGAAGGACTAAATCTTCTCACTTGATGGCTTTCACTAAATAGAATATGCTCATCCATTTCACAAGACCTATATTTTTAGACCACTGACCTTTGGGGGTATGATTCATTCTGATTTCATTTTTTTTCCTGGTGGGTAGTTCCGCATAAGCCTACTTTAAAACAATAAAGCAGGCAATGTTCTAAATGGACTAAATCTATTCTGCACCTGTTTCTTTAGACTATTTCGATAGAAGTGAGTGGTTTCTATGATTAACTGTACTTTTATGATAGAACATGAAACTCAAATTTTTTTATATTGTCCTTTAATACCAGACATTTGAGTTTTAAGCCTAATTATTTTAATGTCATTTTCAGCAAAATAACCATTTTTATCAACCAAGACAATTTTAGTTGAAATGACAGACTATTTTCTAAGTATAATTTATCTACTTGTTTATTTTGTAGCATTTTCCCCAGGTTTTCCTACCTTCTTATATATTTGTATCAGTACAAATAGCTGCTTTAGACAAAATTGTGTAGCACAATCTGATCACATGATTTTGCCCATCTTGGTCACTAGAATATCATAAAATAAGTGCATGCTAGGAGATCTTAATATTTCTGTGTACCAGTAAAAGGGTAATGCGACCTACCAGTGAGTTTGGGACTACAAAAATAATCTCTTGCACATGACTGTACTAACAATCTAAGAGGAAAATCATAGAGTCTACTCTACATATTTTCATACCATATGCCACAAACATACCTGCTTTTTGTTTTCACTCAGCATCTTCTCATATTTTGCATATAAGAAGCAAACAATCCTTTTCACCACTGCTTTTCGGTATTCAGTCATTTGCTCCTTCTAGCTGTAAGTGAAGTTTCCAAACAGGGGCCATAAATATTTGGATCACCCTTGGATCCAGGGACGTCATAGTTTGTCTTCCAAACCATCTCACTGATGAAAGTGGAAAGGGTGCTACTGTCATCTCCATGGAATATCCAGGTAAGCCAGCACTGCCCCGCGGAAATCAGCGTGTGCGGGCACATTACTTTCAGAGAACACAAAGGCCTGACCTAATTCCACTGCACTTGTAGGACAGCCCCTGTCCTATTACTCTTCACGCCTCCACCAGCTCAGCCCTGGCTCAGGAGTGCAGCAGAGAAAGGCACACAGTAAGAGCCTTCTTTTTTCCCTTCAATTTAACACCTTTCCCACTAATAAAAGATAAAACAGATACAAAAGGCCTGAATAAGAAACATATTGATATAAAAGAGAAAGGTAGAGATAATTTTACCCATCTCACCTCACTGATACAGTTGGAACATGGCAGTCCCCCAAGTGGGCTCCTCTATTCCACACTGAGGCTTTAAAAATGCGCCAGTGTGGTAGACCACGCCACGCTCTCACAATGTGTGGTTTTCAACTATGCATATAAGCTTCTGTCATTCTTTCCTTTGTAGGTTCATTGAACATCAGGACAATCCTCGCAGACAGAGTCACTGTCAAAACAGTGCACTGCCTGTCCTTGTGGAGGCTGCCCCTGGCAATGGCCAAGGCCCGGGCTTGCCTTGCCATGGTCAGGAGCATAGCTTGTTCTGCACACATCCCTGATCTTCCTGTGGGAAATGGCCCTCAACCCTTCATTGCCTTTAGCAAAAAGAGCTCCAGCCAGGGCCTCTGAGCTTTAAGAAACACAACCCAAACTCTGAGAACATTCTTGTCTTTGCCACTTGGTGCAAGTGCAAGCTGAACTCCACTGATATCCTCTGTGAAGCGTGGTTGGGAAGGGTTAACCTGGAAAAGCCAAAGGCACATCAGTACCCTGTTCTAAGAAAATTCCCACCAAAATCACTGGCCCTTTCAGCTCTTAGACACAGGTGGGAAGCAAGTGATTGGCTAATACAGATTTGGTTTTGTCATTGCATCATCAGTCCAGTATCAGTGGTCCAGCACTTTGCTTTGGGCTGAGAAGTTGCTTGCAATGAGTATTGACTTGCCTGCAGGTTTCAGGGTCTCTGCAAAACTCCCATACAGTATCTAATTCAGTCAAGAGGCATGTCACAGGCATCCAACAAATGGTAGCTTGAAACAGAACAATATAGTATGACTGAGGGACTTTTTCTGATCATGTTTTATCTAATTTTCTAGGTTCCTCATAATTCTTAGGGCCTCTGTGAAGCTTGTGACCTCTAAAGAGGGAGTCTACAGAGTAGTTTGTCTTCCACAAACACCAATTTCAAGTCAATTTCTTTCTACCCAGAGGTTTTTCTGGAAATCGTATTCTGAAAATATCTGTATAGGTAATATTGCACCACACTTGATCTACACTGAATTCCTAATTTTCTATCTGTGTTGTTTGAAAATGTTTTATCGATAACAGTAGTTTTCAATACTACTGACTGGTGGCCAGTACCCTTTTGAGTAAAGCTGATGAAAGCTACAAAATTTAATAAGCTTAGAGAAACCTAAAATACATATTTGTAACCACACATGTTTTGGCTCTACATTCAAGGTGTTCTGTATTCCCTGAAGCCCATCATGTAGAGACCCTGGTTGCTATCTCCCCAAGCTCCTACAAGCAGGGTTTCCGTGGACCGGAAATGTAGGAGGTTGGAGGTGGTCAAGGTTGCTCCACAGTCTCTTGGAAGAAAGAGGTTTTTGTTTGGAACTGACCTAATTAAAAACTATGAAGAGATTTCCAGACTTACCTTAAAGGACCTGAAGTTTTTCTCATGTCAGTGCCCTTTAATGATTCTGTTGTTTTGCTTTTCTAAAAAAAGAACAGCTTTTGGGATGGAAGTTATACCCTCTCCCAATTGTATCCTAATTAATATATAATTTCTATTCCTACACATTGGCTTTTAATTTCTTATGACCAAAGCTAATGCTGAGAATATTGGAAGGGCTAAACATTGGTAAATTACAATTGTTTTTACTTTATGAAAAAACAAAACAATTTCATAACAAAATAGCAAGAGAATAATGATAGTTAACATACTATGTATCATTATCTTCAAAGTAGTTTCTCAGAGTACAAATCAGAGACAAAATAGATTCTTTCTTAGGAAGAAGGAACAGATATGACCACAAAACTTTCCTTTTAGTGAACTAAGAGAAACTGGTAGTACAAATGAAAAAAAAATTACCATAGATATCAAAATATATTTGAAACAACAGAATAGGTACTTTGGGGAACTACCCGAATCTCCCCTCACTTCCTATTTGTCTGTTTCCCACTTTGCTACTTTTTGGCACATATATACTTTGAGTTTCTCATTTAAGAGGAACTATGCAATACTTAAACTTCGTGTCTGATTTATTTCAGTTGACATTATGTTCTCAAGTTGCATCCACTTGGCTATGAATTCCATAAATTTACCTTTCCTTGTGGCAGTGTAGTACTCCATTGTGCTTCAATACCACATTTTTCTTATCCATTCATCTGTTAAAAGACATACCTGCCATTTCCAAGGTCTAGATGTTATAAATTGTGTTTCTATAAACATGTGTATGACTGTACCAGGATATTTTTAACTCTGTGGGGAGATACTTAGAAGGGGGGTAGCTGGGTCCAACTAAAAGAGTGAAAGGACAGTTTACAGAATGGCAAACTAAAAATTAAATGCACTTTGATCTTCTTTATTCTTCCAACTACAAGCTGATAATTCTAAGTAGTTACACATCCAATGTATAATACCTAATGACACAAACTTAGCAGCTACCAATGCAAAATGACATGCTAATCCCTTAAATCCAAAATACTCCTTGGATTTTATTAAACTGTAAGCTACTCTGGGTAGAGACCACGTCTGTTTTAAAAATACCTCCACCTGCCTTCACTGCCTAAAACAGTAATTGTCTCAAAAAATATAGGTGGTAAATACTCAAGGAACAAATGGAAAAGCATAAAAATAGTTCATTTAAATAGGTCATTTAACTTTTATCTTCATCAAAGTGTTTGAGGCTCTAAACTGTACTAATATCGATTGTCTTGGAGACAGCTTCCCAGGGGACTAGTCTCTTCATTTTGTGATCCTTGAAGAAATTATATGTCTTTATTAATATTGAATACAGACAAACATAATTATTGATGATACAATGTGTAAGCGCAAATAACTTGTACTCAAAGCCTCTTCGTTGTTCTGTCTTTAGTGATAACTCGGAGGAGAATCCTTTCACAAACATCTTCTCTGTCATTCTGGTAACTGCTCAGTCCACAATGGGGCCCAGATATAAAACCCTAATACTAAATTGTACTTTGGGGAGAAAATACCACTGCCCCATTCCAATGCCTAAGGGACCCATGACATGGAGTTGTCAGAGCTCAGAGGGAGGAATTCCTGCAGAGAACAGAATGAGCCTGTTGATCACCAAAAATAACCAGAGATATGCATTAAAAAAATAAATTTTAGCTATGTAAGTAGCAAAAATAATCTTAGAGAAAATGCGTTGGTCTTCATCCTAGGATAATATTAAGTCTCTCTGGGTATTTGTGATTTGGCTGGGGAGAGTACAAGGAGTGCCAGGTATTTTATATAGCTGCACCCACAATAGCGCCAAATTATTCATCAGATACAGTATAATAACAAGACTGTTTCACTACCTGAAGTTTTGGGACTTTTTTCAACCTTTCAGAATAAATGATTTTGGAAAACATATGATGAAATAATGACAATTTTTCAGTATATATCACACATATGCAACAGATGTTATAATTTTAAATTCTCAAAGTAAAACTAGCTTCTGAACCTATCTGATAGTCAAACTAATAAAACCAAAGGTCTGACTGTTAAAGCTGCATGTCATTAAGTGCTGCCCACTTAGCATTTCCCTGATGGTTACAATCACATGCAATCCTCACCATAGAGTTGTTGCTATGGCCACATAAACACTGGAGATGTTTTTGGGTTTTTGCTTTGACTTTATAGAATTAAATGCATTCTATGTTTGTGTTTTCTTATTTCATTTATTTTATGATAAATTACATGCATCTGTGAGACTCTATTATAGGTTAAGAGTCCAATATATGAACACAAGAAAACAGAATCAAAAGTGACTCATCGGAAGAAATCTCAACTGGATTTATTACTCCTATTTTAATTAAATGAGTTTATTTTTGACACATTACTGCTAATAATAAAAGTTGCCTGATTTTGAAAGAATTTGCAAATACTTTTTTATGACATACCTTTTACAGAGGGAATAATTTTATGGTCAAGCATGGTATGGCAGAAAAGGAATGAAATGGAAAAGGTAAAATTCAAGACAAAGGGGGTGTGACTTAGTCATCACTATGAATTCACACTGGCCCACACTCTTGTGATGTTCACAAGAAAACATGGACCTGCACACACACAGACTGCTGGGTACTTGGATACGTTGGCAACCTGCGCTCTTACCAATGGGGAGAGGACTTCTATTCCTGTAGTTGATCAGCAAAGGTCATCTGGTACTTACTCATCATTACAAGCCAACAATGGTTCTGGAATCAATGCTGTGCTGCCAGTGACTGCGTGTGATTCTGTGCAGGAAGCATTGTGTGAAAGATGATATCATTAGATAGAAATGAGATTGAGGTCAGTACCATCCCAATGTCAGGAAGCAATGAAGCAATTTTAGAGCAAAAGCTGTGTCCCAATGTAAGAAAGTGCACTGAGAGACAACGGTTCAGGGAGGCTCAGGGAGGCTGTGTTCCAGTCTGAAATGTGTCCACTTGCATGTGAATTCCAGACGCTCGCCTACCATGTCTGAGCCTTAATTTACCACATGGACAAGCCAAGCAAATGGAATTGGGTGTCTGCTAAGACTCATTCCAGTTCTAGTTTTCCCATTCCTTTCGGAGGCTATATGAGGACAAGCAAACTGAGTATTTCTTGCAGATTCTTAATTCACCTGAGGTTTACTTCAATGGGAAGGGGCTTCTCATCACAAAGAATCACTTATGTTTCTGCAGAAAGATGCTGTAGGGATGGATTAACATTTTCTTTAATAGAAATCATTTCCCTCATGCTCCTAGTCATGATGCCTGAAAGACTTCTAACAAACTAAAGTTTGAAAAGGCAAAATGTAAATATTATCTGGAAGAAGAAACACTTGATAAATGTCTTTCATAACATTTGAACAACTTTTAAAAATTATTGACACTTTTACACTGATACATTTCTGACTGACCACATAAAACTGCACATGGACATCTATAAGAGATTCACTGATGATGGAGAAAACTTGGAAGCCATCAAGATGTCTTCCAATAGGTGAATATAAATAAAAATAAATCACAGTAGACCGGATAATGGAATATTGCTCTGGGAGAGAGACTTCAGCCACCAAGCCATGAAAAGACACGGAGGAAATGTAAACACATACTGCAAAGTGCAAAGAGCCAGTCTGAAAAGGCTACATCCTGTGTGATTCCAACTGTGTGTCATTCTGGACAAGACAAAATTATGGAAACAGTAAGATCAGCATTGCCAGGGGCCACATGGGAGTGAGGAGTGGATGGACCTTTAACACTGGAGGATTTATAGTGCATGACTGTACCCTGTATGACACCATAATCAAAGGCTGAAGCAAGCCAGGAGCGAGGCCCAGTTAAGCTACGGACCATGGGTGAGAGTGGTGTGCAAATGTTGCTCATCAGTTATGACAAACATCCCACTCTGGCAGGGATGCTGACCATAGTGGAGGCCATGCATATATAGAGCCAGTGGTCCAAGGGAAGTCTCTGTACTTTCTGCTCAATTCTGTTGTGTACCTAAAACCGCACCAAAAAATAAGCTTTGTTTAAAACAAATTACTGAGGATGCCAAAGACTTTTGTTAATGTAGGAGGCATACATAGTGTCAAATATAGAATTAGATCAAGGTGGACAAATTGTAAAAGTTTATAGCACATACTAAAGAACAACTCAGAAACCAGGGAGACTCAGACTCAAGGTCATAAGAACCCAGCACAGCGGCAGTTACAACACAGTTAATCAAACATGGCAGAGGAAACATTTTGACCTTTTTCAAAATGAGCTGTATTCACTATCATTGTTATTCATTATTATTGTTTTCAAGGAAAACGGATGTTTCAGCTGAGTGTATACACCTAAGCGTTTATTTTCACTGAAACACACTGACAAGGATATAAAGTTTATATTTCATGTTTTGTTTATGGTTGGAGTTAGCATTTCAGGGAGATCAGTATGCCTTAAATTTTGGATATGTAGCTACAAGTTACTGGCCTTCACGTATGCTATGGTTCAGCTCTTAAATGTCTCCAAAGGCCCATACACCACAGGCTTGGTCACCAGCCCATAGAACTGTTGGAAACCTTTAGAGTAAAGTCATTGGGAGTAAAGTCATTGGGTCCTTGAGAGGGAAATGACGGCCCTGGTCCCTTCTCGGCTCGCTTCACTTCCTGGCTGCCATGAGGTGAGTAACTTTGCTCCATGGGACCTCTGACCATGATATTCTGCCTCCATACATGCCCAGAAACAACCAGGTCAACCAACCATGAACTGGAACTTCTGAATTCGTGCACCAAAATGAACCTTTCTTCCTTTTAAGTTAATTTCTCTCAGGTTAGTCAGTTCTCTGTGACAAACATTAACACAAGTATATCTGTTCTATGCCAGCCATTTTCATTTTACTTTAGTAATATATATACTGTCAGAAACTAAAACTGAGAGAATTTTAACTTCTTCATGTTTAGAACATAATAACAAGGCTGTTAGATTAACATAAGTAGCAAGTTTTATGAAAGGTAACTACATACTCTATATAAGAAGGGTAATATTGTTTATATTTTATAGCTGTTCATAAAGATAATATTTGAATTCTTATATGTACTGCTGTCTTCAATCTGCTTAAATATATTCTTTTGGCTGAAGTACATGAGGATAATTTGATTTTTCACAGATATAGCTGGAAAGTAGTATGTTAATCATCCTTTCAGATAATTAGGGACTTTTTTGCCTACCACACCCAAACTCCACAAGTTATATTTTTTTAAATGTTAGCTGTAATATGGAATCTGAAATTTACGTAGAAGAAAGAAACTTCCAACCTCAACAATAGCTGGGAAGAGTTTGTGTTCTCTAAAATTGAAGAATGAATTTTAGGAATAATGGAGGTTAGGAGAAGAATATGATTATTGGGGAAAAGAAAGTGTCTATCTGAGACACAGTAAGGGGCCTGAGTGGGTTGCCAAGGAATCTGTCTTTTCTAGGGATTTTTATAGAGCAAATCCATGAGGCAAGGAAGGTCCAAGGTGGGAAACATGGGAACTCACAAGGTGAGCATGAGGTGGGACAAAACTATGGTCAATGAATAAGATTAAAAATAAAACTGCTCGCGTAACATTGATTAAATTGGGATCAAATGGGGAAACAATCACCAGCAAGCAGACATGAATATAGAACAGAGGCATTTCCTGGAGGGGGCTGGGTTAGTGACTCTTGCTAGCTTTTTCAAGGTGATCGATGCCTGTTTAGAATATCAACCCCTGATGTCCACCCCTAGGGAGGCATGTAGGTGCATTTGTCTAATCTTTTCTCTTGAGGTCTGGCCTACAGCAGAAGTGCCTGTCTCTCCCATAGTTGCAAGGTATCTTGTCTTCCATACTGGCTCCTTTGAAGGTCCAGCCCTGTCTGACTGCCTATAATATTTCTGTCTAATTCAGCTGGCTACAACAAAAGCATATCAATAATTTCTTGGATTCTGACACATTAAATAATTTCCTACTTTTCATTTTGAATAAACCTTCTCCCATGCTTTACTTTATTATACCATACCATGATCATTTTAAAAAATATTGGTTTGCTAAATTAAGGTCTTCTAAATTCAACACACAGTATCAGAAAATTGTATTTGCTAACATCACCTTCATTCATTAAATATGTATGTATTTTTCATAACCTCCAGCAGCCTTCTGTTCAAATCTCAATAAATAAAATTGGGGAACAAGGTCACCCTTTACTGTGCAGAATTACTGTGAGATGGGAAAGAAATGATGGACCTGGATCTGCCAGGGTATTACATGAAAACCAAAATTTTAAAAAGACACAAAGTTGTATGGAGCATATGGTCATAAATATACTTTAAAAATCAAGCAAAAGTACTCGTACTTGAAAATAGACTTGAGAAGGAAGAAGGCCAAAATTTGATATTCTTCGTATGCTTTTAGAGCTATGCAAAATTTATTATATTTTTATTCTTATTTGTTTCTTCATTGTGTACTCAGACTCCTGGAGAACCCTTTGTAATGACAGATGAAATACAGCCTCTCCTCTCGTTAATGAAATATGTTCTACTTAGTTCTATCAAGTAAACTTGAAAACTGTATGCAAGAAAGACTAGTTGCTCTTTTGTGGAGCTAAAGGACAATTAAGTATATATTTAGCTTGACATTAAAGTATTATATGACACTCTGCACACCTTCACTACTGCACATGGTGTAATGAATGTTGCTAATAGAACAAACCAACTTTCTCTATTTTAAGTATAAATTATGGATGTATACCTGAAACAGTATGCATATCAACTATTACAAGTATTTTCTAATTATCTCTCATCTCTTTCTCGAACCCATATCATTAGCCAAACATTTAGCATCTGAGAATATTTATTTCAAGATTGTATCAAGATTACAATGCTAAAATAACTGTTCCAACTTGTAGAATTTGAACATTCAGCACTTTGTACATCTTGTTGTTTAAAGTATCAATAGTAAAATCATTTTAATGATCCATTTTCTGTTTCTATGACTGGAGAAAGAAATGAAAAAGACCAGAACTAAAAATGATGTGTGTGTTATAAACAGAAAAGCTCCCATTTTACTGGCCTTTAAGCATTAGGTATTAAGAAACCTTTATCCTGCATAAAGATTGAGCCTTTAGTTCTGCAAAATCTGTCATTAACACTAGTAGGCTATTCTTATGATATATTATGATGAATGGAATAAATATTTAAATACTTATGATGAGCGGTTTGCCTCAGGGAAAAGGGCTGATGGTGCCAATTTCATTTTGGTCTCCTGTTTGGTCCCCTCCAGGTTCCTCTTTCTCATCTAATCTCGGACTGGTACTTTTTGAAAGATAGGAAAAAGCAGACAATTAACTCTACATTTTTTAAATTAACATTTTCATTTTGTGATAATTGACAGTCTACCTTCAGTTGGAAGAGAAATATAAAAAGCTCCCACGTGCCCTTCATCCAGTGACCAGCAAGAGGGAAATTATAGTGATGCCAAACAATTGAACAATTCAGTGTCGCAAGAAGCCTCTTGATATGGAGGTAATTAAGAGGCTAACCAGTCCAGCACCACAAGGATCTGTCAGGTTGTTAACAACCAGGCTGACTTTCCTCTCACCCTACCCTGTCCCTAACCCCTGGAACCAAACCTTCACTCTCCTTTCCAGCACCTTTGTCATTTCAGGACTGATGTTTAAATGGAATCAGGGGATGCAACCTTTTGAGAGTGGCTCTCTTCACTCAGCACGAGTCTGATGATCCACCCACTTTGTCACTTGTACCAACTGTTCTTTAGTTTTTATTCCTGAGCCATTCCCCAAGACACAGGTGAACCAATTTAACCCTTCAGCTGCTGAGTGGCATCTGGGTTGGTTCTAGTTGTTAGCTATCATAAATAAGGCTCCTACAAATATTTGTGTATGAGCTTTGCAGTGAACATTAGTTTCCATTAGTGCCCAGGAGCCCAAGTTCCCTATGCAGCCTCTGTTGATTTTCATGCTGGTGGAAGAGGGCCTCAGCTGATAGGCAGGATGGGGAGCTGCAGCTTCCCACTCGCTTCCACTGGAAGCTCAGTGCTGGGACCTGTCAGAGTGCTTGTCCTTGCTCCCACCTGGCCTCCACTGGTAACTCTATTCTTGCCATAACTGTCGACTCTCCTAACCCGGTGTGGCCTCTGCTAACAATCTGGGAGTCTCCTCACCCTTCTGTGGAATGAACTCAACTTTCTCAGACATTTCCTTAAAAGTAGGGTGAGTGCTTTGCCCTGGGCTGGCTTGGTGTAAGGCTCAGCTCTCCCCTGGCCTTTGGGGGGGGGGGGGGGGGGGGGAGCTCACTTTGTTTTCTGTTATGATTGGTTGGAGTAGAACTGTACTTATCTAAAAGTTATGTAACTGGCTAGGGTTTCATCCTTTGGTGGGACAGGCCTGGATGGTGTTCTTTTTCTTGTCCATGCCAGTTGCTGCATTTATATCAGTGGTTTCTTCAGCTCCAATCTGAGATGTACAAGGCAGAAAGAAACCTAAGAAACTCAAAGCTGTTTCTTTGGTCCAAAGATCCCTGGCACATCTGCTGCCTTCTCTTTGAATTTTATGCTTGTCTTACATGTAAATGTCCAAGTCTTTAGATTTACCTAATGGGCAGAACTAACAAGAATACACTGCTCCATGGTCCTGGAGGCAGGAGTCCAGCTCCACATTTCTTAAGCAATGAAAGCCAGCTCGCTTTATATCTGGCATTCAGGTGCCCTAACTGACACACTATATTATGGTTCATCATTGCTATACTGAGGAGGAGCCTTTGCTTACTTTAAAAAGAATTCATAATTCCCACTTTTAGGTTTTCATTTTATTTTAATTTGTGGTTGATTGATGGCTTCCTTGGTTTTCTGACCCTTATTCAGAAATGCTTTTCGTGCTCTTCTCTGCATTGAAGCAAGTTCTATTGGTGTATCAAAGCCAGCAGAATCACACGCTCCCTCCAACTTCAGATGAGAGCCACACTGACTGCTCACGACTCTTACAGCACTTGGTGCAGCACTGTCCTATGACATGCGCTATTATCTAATCACTGATGTTACTTGCTGACTTTTGCCACATAGTGATTTCCCAATACCTATTAGACCCCAAAGGTGGGAATTCTGCTTTATGGCTTTTGTAACGTTCAGTATTTTAGTAAAAAAAATCTTAACTCCCTGTTTACCTTCATGTAAAAGGTGGAAGTAGTTTCTGAACTGTGTTGCAAATAACCTTCTAAATATGTAGGATCTTCTTAAAACTATACCTTGAATTATCAGGATAAGATGAATCTAGTGCCCAGCACATCCTAGTGTATAAAGACTTAAAAAGTCACTGTCTTTGAGTTGAGGATTACATTTTATAGATGAGAATCTGAAGCATTAACATAAAATTAGTTAGCAAGTGAAAGGATCAGGCACTGGGAAAAAGCCTTAGTTACACTAACTACATGATGTCAACTCATCCAGGCCTCTAACTAGGACTGAAACAGAGAATGAAAACCTCTCATGGCACATGTTTAGAGTCTACATAACTCAAGTTCTTGATAATAACTTTGCAATTACTAAGCTGATCTTTGGGCATAATTGCTACTTTGGATATCTGATTATTTGCTCTTGTATTATTTAAAATCTTATGTTCTTGCCAGTCTTTTAAATTTTGAACAGTCTTCCAGGTCTAATAAAAGAAAATTTAAGGATTACTTACTTTTGACCAGTAGAAAATATGGAAAATTTAGAATAGAAACCAGATTATAAAGCCAGCTCTCTTATTTTGATGAGAGATTTTAAAGGAGAAAGAAAAGACAACTTGAAGTACAGAAATTTTTAACATCTCAAACATAAATTCAGCTCAATTTGTGTTACCTTCAAGCATTGGCTACTTTTCTGGAAAGTCATATTTGCTACAGAACACACACCTAAGTCCTATTTTCTTTTGAAAGTTATAATTTCCCAGGCTTAGCACAGACAACAATAACAAAAGTTCCCAAGTTACTGAAGTGTTTTCAAGTAAACACATTTTAGACATCTGTCGTATGCTACTCAGGTTCAGGAGTCATAAAGGAAAACGTAGGGCAGGATTTCACAGTAACAAGAGCTCCTCATAGCACTTCACAATTAACAAAAGCCATCTATGTATTACTTCATGCGATGTGACTTGCAAAAGATGCTGTGAGGTGAGCATTATACATGTTATTTTCTAAATAGCGACAGTCACTTTGCAGATCACTTTCCAGGCTTTCTGGATTCTTTGTGTGCTCTTGTTTGCTCTTTCACCTCTGAACGCATCCACGAATCCTTACATTTGTACACTGATTTGGGGCAAATTTATTTTTAAAAGTCACACAATTAATTTCCATGTCACAAAGTGTTTTCCTTGCTCAGTAATACAAGTGTGATGAATTACCCACAGTATTTCTGCTCCCCGTGTCACCCGATGCCTCAGTGAGAAAGGATAACTGGCCGTGAACCCCCCATTTCCTGGTCCTGAACCACTGAGTCTGCCAGCTCCTCAGATTCTCAAGTCTATTCTTGTTTTGCCCATAGTCACCACAAGTAGAATCTAAGTTAACATTAACCTTTTGTGTGTTCAAAGATTACATGGGAAGTAAATAGAAGGCTACGTTCTGATTTTAAATCTCCTTCCATCTAAGTTGTAGAGTTTTTTCATGCGTCCTCAGGCAGGCACACTGTACAGACTTGCATGCCTTGACTGCAGAATCTCTAAATGAACTTAACCTCTGCAGAGCTTTACCCTAACCCCCTTTCCTTCCTGAGCATGCTGCCAGCCGACACTTCCCTGCTTCACTCACTTGGGGAGGGGGGGGATCCTTCTTCATTGCCTAGAATGCTGATGGCCCCACAGTGGCCCTAGGAGCCATGACAGTGTCCAGCCTCAGGGTTGCAATGCCTGTGAAGCAAGGCTACCCTGTTAAGTTGTTCACCTACCCTAAGCTAGTACCACCTGAGCAAGGAGCACTTGCACTGTCCTGGAACACCATCATCCCTCGCTATACTGTGGTTCATTCATGGCTTCACTGTACCATAGGTTTTTTTTTAATATGTATGTGGAGTTTTTGCTATATTGCGGGACTTTGTAGTATATAGGTCTTTATATGATACTTACGATTTTAATTATTTTGTCAAAAAATTTAGAAAAATATAAAAATATATAATGATAATTCAAGCATATTAAAAGAATATTAAGTTGAAATAAAATACTGTACAGTAAGTATCTCATCAGCGGGTGAACACCATACTGTACACAGTGGAGATGCAGTGCTCAGCTACCCTCAGCCTGAGCCGGCAGAGCCCCCTGACCGTGCGAGCAGACCCACACCAGGCAGGTGCCGCGTGCAGGTGAGCAGGGTGCACCGCACGGCCCCTGGCCCCCGGGATACCAGCCAGCCTGGGCGGGGAGAGCAGTGCGGGCCAGTGCTGGGCTTGGCTTGGCTGTGGCTCAGTTGGGTCCCACTCGCCCTGCTCCCCAGCCCGTTCCCACCCTCCATCCCCCGCTGCCCCATCCTTCTCTCTTGCCCTGGAAGCTGAGACTCTGATTCACTTGGGTGTCCCCAGGCCCTGCCCCAGCTGGAAGCCAAGGCTTTGGGAAGAAAGATCTCCCTGACGAGGCACGCAGGAGCGTAGGAAGGGTTTATAGGAGTGTGGGAAGGGTTTATAAAACCTTAAAATAAATATAAGGTCTCTACTTCACAGGTTTTCACCTATGGCAGGGGTCTCTGGAACATAGTTGCCACAACAGGTGAGGAATTACTGTAGTTACAAGTTTTATATTTGCTTATTACAGTCAAGGATAGATTCAGGTTCTGTCAATATTAACCTGAGAGAGAGAGAGCCTTTTTTGTTAAAAAGAATATGAATTAGAAACACAAAATCCATCTAAGTGAGCTTATATTAGAATGAGATTTCTTAAATCCCAAGAAATTAAAGAAGGGTTAGAAATTGAAGTCACTTTCTCCTAAGAAATCTTCAGGCAATTTCCAGGCTGCACCCTGTCTTACCTTACCACCCAAAGCGCCTTCAAACTACCAGCAGCTCAAAGAGCTCACAGATCCCGGACCAGAGAGGACCCTGGAGCTTAAGGTCTCCCCGCTTCAAAGTTAATTAGCGCTTGGTTACATCAGTAAGCTTATCCTGTTGTAGCAGAAGATGCCCCCCCGGGCAGTATACTTCAGTTCGCCAGTTTCCCAGGTAACTGTTCCAGCCACAGTTCCTGTTACTTTCCTTTTCTAGAAACAGCTGGTCCCTGTGGCATCACAGCATATGCACACTGTATAAACCCATCCCCGACTGACAGCCATTCTGCCTCTGTTCTTCCTGCTTGCTTATCCCACAGAAGTGCTGGGCCACCAGACATCAGGGCCTGATCCCGTGGGAATGACCCTGATCTGTGCCCATCGATGTAAATAAATCTGGCTGTAAATTCTAGGGGTCATTTCCGTGTTTCTCTTTGCTGTCGCACCACTAGGTCAATACAAGTACTATTCACATCTTCAGAAAGGCTAAACACATGCTCAGTGATTAAAAAACAAAGCCCAGTGGTTCCACACATCAGCAATGCCTTCTTATGACAAAGGGAGACAGTGGATGGCTGGCTTGACCGTCACTGCATAGATGAAGTAACTTTATAAATCTTTTTAAATGTTTTAGTAAAATATATTTCTTGAAAATTCGGTTAACTCAGAGCGCATGGCTAATTCTCTTCTCATCTGTAGCATCCCTTACATTTTCCCTCCTTTTAATGCCAAAGACTGTCCACGTCTCATACTTTTTTATTTAAGTACCTGGGAAATAATTTTATGATTTTAAACATGTACTACCACACATAGTACCACCATAGATGGTATTTTTCAATATTCATATGTGCCAAATCTGTCAGTGGTCTACAAAGCCTTTTACATTTCCTATTCTTATATTTTGAAAAGTAGTCAGTAATTGTCAGTGTAACCTTGAACTGAGGCATGGAAATCTTGTATCAGGAATCACACAGTCCTCAAATTGCCCATCCCTAAAGCTATGTGTTTCTAGCAACTCTTTAAAAAGTTTAAAATAACACAGAATTTTTAAAAATGATGTGGTTCACAATATCCATATAATAAAACTAGCCTGGCCACACCCTGCCTCATTTTTTCAGGGTACTCTATGGGTGAGACCTTCCTGTGCTTCGGATTCTGGTCTCTCTGACCAGATTTCTTGTCCTTGGGGTCTACTCCCTGGCACCTTCGAAGGTAAAGGCAGACCCAAGGGCCTCCCTGAACCATGGAAAGCTCTGAGCTCGCTCTCGCATCTGAAAGGAGGAAGCTGACTGTCCTCTCAACCAACGCCAGGAACCCTTCTGCATGCTTGTCTCCCGCCCCTGTCAGCCCGGGCAAGAGAACCAGTCTCCAGGCCAGGCCTTTTCCCTGACTCTCGGCTCTCAAGCCCCTGACTCTCCCTTTGCCTCCCCAAACTCAGGAGAACGAATGCTTCATCTTGAAAGACTGTCCCATTAATCATAGGCCAGGAAATAGGACAAAGAAGGGATGACAGCATGACAAACCCTGTTTTCCTTTAGAGACCTTTTCCCTAGAAACGCTTCATTACCCAGAAAGAAAACAATCTGCAGAAATCATCTTGAGGTCTTGAATGTGTAACATCCTCCCTAGCTGGAGCCTTGCACCATGCTGCCCCCTTGGGATCTTGTGCGGTACTGTGCGGATTTCCTGCTTGACAAAAACGCAAGGATCTGTGAGGAAGGATCCGAACACACCTGTAACTGAGTACCCATTAACCAGCCTTTTCCCGTGCTCCCTCACCCTCTAGTATGGAAAACATTGGTTTAGTGTTAAAGGAAATTCAAGTTCACTGTATTCTGATCAGGAAACTATTGGCTCAGAAATTTGAGCCAGCATCACATAATTTTCAATCTTCGTCTACTTGAAGACAAAGCACACTTCTGCCCCAAACCTGTTGAACTGTTATATTTTCACAGCTAAAAGTACGGAGAAACATACATTACAAATGAAAATTGTTAAAAATATGAGGCTTTCGTGTAAAATAGCTTCATGTATTTTGAAATGAATTAAAACACATTGTATCTGAAACTTTTCTAAAGTTATTTTCTTAAAATGACTTTAACAAAATTGTTTTTACTAAATTGGAAAACTGTTAGAGTCCTTCTCAGGACTAAACAACAACAAAAAAGGAAATAATGAATCTTTTAAAGAGTTTAGCAAGCTTCCAATTAATCTTTTCTCCATAATATCCATAAAACATACCATTAATTTGTCACCTATATTTAATAATTTCTCTAAAAATACGTTACATCAGACACACAAACTTAAATATCACATGGTTTCTTTTATATGAAAAATACAAAAAATGAATAAACAGCAAACTAAGAGGCCGGTGACAGGAAGTAGGGAGATCTTTTTCAAATGGGGCGGAGCAAGAGCTAGAGGGAGGAGGCAAGGGTAGAAAAACAGAACTGAAGAAAGAGCGTTTGGAGCAATTGTGAGTGGGAAGGGGGCCAGGGTTGGAGGAAGCAGGGAGGGCGATGTAGGGAACAAAAAAGGATTAAGATGTGTTGCGTGCGCGCGCCAACGCTCCACTTCAAATGCAGCGCTACATAACTGAAAACATATAATAAATACTTCTCAAGAGATCCATCCTCCAAAATCTATCAAATCAACAAATTCTCAAAATTTCCTTTATACTCTGCCTGATCTGACACTTGAGATACATGATATTTGAGATAGAACATAGAAAACAGTGAAAGGAGTGTACCGGCGCATTTCAAGGGCTGGGCACCAAGGAGTCTATTTGTTCTGTCTGACTCTAGTGAGAGTTTGTCTTCAAAGTTCCCAGTACTGATCAACCCCCAGATACTCTGACCCCAGTTCAGTATAATCCGCAGTGCACCACTGTGGAGGAGACAGCACTTAAAGAATGGCACAGCTCACTATATTCACTCGTATTCAGCTGAAAAATAAATTTTACTGAAAAAGTGTTTACTCCAAATTTGAAGAAAGAGAGCATAGCTATTGAATAAGAAGCTAAGCACAATTTCCTCCATCCACATATTCATCAGAACTAAGAACTAACAGAGCGGTGAGTGGATTAAAGTCTGGTGCTGTTGGCTGAGGTATAAGTTTGACACTTGATGGAAAAGTAAGACAAGGAAATATCCTAGTGAAAAACACATTTTCTTAAATTTTTCCTACATTTTGAAGAATATTTCTGTTCTTCAAACCATAATTTTTAAACAAAGGATACACAATATATTAACTATTGTTATTTTCTCATTACTTTGTTATGAAATTTGGGGGAGTTATAAAAAAATTTTTAAATCATGTGCACATATGGTAGCACATGTCTATAATTCCAGCAGTTGGAGGCTGAGGCAAGAGGATCACTGTGAGTTGGAAGCCAGCCCAGGCTACACAGGGAGTTCAAGGCCAGCCGTGATAGTGAGACCCTATCTCAAAAAAAAAAAAAAAAAAGCGTGTGTGTGAGATTTCTAATTATATTTTTCAGGAGACCCAAAGTTGTACAAAAAAAAAGTAAGCTTAGAAAAAAAAAGTCTACATTTTATAACTAAAATATGCCAGTTTTTAACTTGAAAAATACTAAACTATAGGGTTGAATTGTGACATTGCTTAGCAGTTTTGGTGTAAATCGTATCAGTTCAAATAAAGGTCATCTTCTGCAATAGGTATAAGTCTGAGTTTGTTAGGATTCCTAACATATTTTGAGGATGGCTTCTTTGTTGTTTTGGTTGCTTTGTCTGGGATGTTATACTGAGATATCAAAACAAAAAGTAACAGGAAAACAGAAAAGGATTATAACTGGATGATCTGAATGCCAGTCTTACCGGTGTTTGTTTCCATGGGCGCCTAGACCGGAGGTTCCTCACTTCCTCATTCACCCCACAGTTTTCCACTACATGTCCACCAAGGTCCAGGAAATCTTCCACGCTCTGCTGAAGCACTGAGCAAAACATGGATCTTGTTCCTAGATACTTTCATTGAGTAAGACAGGAAATTAAAGGAAAGAAACCCTGCTAAAACATACTGAGCTGTAATAAGTGCCTGAGGAAAAGTAACGCAAAATAAAAACTAAAATGCAGAGAAGAGGATTGGAAGAGGGCTGGCACGTGGGCATCTCTGATTCGGCGAAGACTAGATATGGGTATTAGGCATCCAGCTGCATTAGCCAGCTTCGATCACTATAAGGAAGACTTGAGGTGGACAGGTCTATCTGGGCTCACAGTTCTGCAGGCTTCAGGCCATGATCGATTCCACTGCTCTCTGAGCCTGTGGCGAGGCATCTTCTCCAGCAAGAGCATGGAGCAGAGCAAAGCTGCTCACTTTATGGCCAGGAAGTGAACAAGAAGAGGAAGGGGCTAGGACCTCACTAGTCTCTTTGAGGTCATATTGCCAACAACTCAAAGACCTCCCAGAAAGTCCTGGCTCTGAAAGATTCTGTACACCTCCCAACCACAACAAAATGGCAATGAAGGCTGCAACACATGGCCATCTGGGGGCACATTCAAGAGCCAAACTATTCTCACGAGCCGTGAACATCACAAGATGCTTAACACCAGAGTGAGCAGGGTATTGAAACACCTACATGGATTATATACTATCTTCTGACCTAGGTGTATGAAGTACAACTATGCCAGCTATAAAACAAGTTATGTTTTCTATGCACACAAAGAAAATCATGAGGGCTGGGATGTGGCTCAGCTGCAGAGCTCTTGCCTTGCATGCACAAGGCTCTGAGTCTGACCACCAGCACCACACCCAAAATAATACTGATGATCATGATGATGATGACATGAACAAGAGTGTGCTGCCGGCCTAACTCATGGCAGACCAAAATGCCTCTACCTCATCACTATCAGGCTAGTTTTTCCTTTCATAATTCACATTTCAAAAAAGAGAAAAAAAAGATGAAGTTCATTTTATCATTTGACATTTTTTGACATTAGTCAGCTTTCAGTTTCTTTAACAAATGCCTGGAAAAACACCTTTTAAAAAATGTTTATTTTAGCTCACAGTTTTGGAGGTCTCCATGCAGGGAGAGCTGGCCCTCCTGTGTGCGGTGTGCGGTGAGAGAGTGTGTCCGGAGGGGAAGCGTGAGGTGGGACAAAACCACTCATCTCATGGCTGGGGTGCCAAAAGAGGCGGAGGAAGGGCTGGGGTTCCAATGGCCACCACAACATTCCCTCAGGGACCAGCAGACCCCGGCACTCAGCCTTTCCACTTGAAGTTCGGTCACCACCCTACACTTAGGATCAGGCCCTGAGCTCACTGGTCTTTGGGACCTGCGGATTCAAACCACAGCAACACCTGAGATGATGCTGCTGAATAAAACATTTTAAACAACGTCTGCTTCCACCCCGATTGCTATCTGCACAGCCCTGACAAGGTCCTGTGGCATTCTTCGTGGGAGGAGACTACTGGTATATTATGTAGATCAAGTCTCATAGATACTGGTGGAAGTTTGCTGGTAATATATCACATACCAGAGTTTTACAATAACTGAACAAGTCAGACTAGTAAACTCTATACTAAAATTTTATTATCAATAGGGTCTAATTAAAGGTGTAGGGCCAGGGATATAGGTCAGTGGCACAGTGTCTGCCTGGTAGGTGTGAGGCTCTGAGTTCAATTTCCAGTACCAAAAAATTTTAAAATATTAAAACAAAATAAAGATAGACCCATATTACTTAAGATTCATACAATAAAAAAAGCTATTTAGAAGTTTTTCCTGGAATCAGAACAATGTTCTTCTTTTTACCAGGCCATCATTAATTAATTGAATCTTTTCAAGAACAGTAAAATAAATATTCAGAATTTAAGAAAATAGACATCAATAAAACTTTTTTTCTAAATTTCTACTCAAGTTTGTATATGTCACATAATAATGCTGGATCACTCAGACTTTCTTCTCACCTACTCTTGTTTTTTAGCTTTTTTCTACCATGACCTATTCATTTCAGAATTCTGAGCAGATGAAGTACTATTACATCAACGAAGTGGAAGAGGAGAAGCTTCCCTTGCCAAGTTCTTATTACACTTGGTGATAACTTTCTCAAAGTGGAATGGAAGCTGCATTCCTTCATGGCTTTTTTACAACCCAGATAGGATGGTCTCCAATTATAATTTATTTCCTCCTGACATTTAATGATAGTGTTCTATTTTAAATTGAAAAAATAACTATGCCTAATTTTTGTGCAAAGAGGAAAAATGAGAAATACTCAGGTAATTAAAGTTTCCATTTCTGTGTTTTATAAATTGGCTGAATTTTCTCAGCTGAACATATTCTTCAGTTCCTTGTACAGCATGCCCAAGGAACAACAAGAGTTTGCCAAATTCACCCTCCCCCGATGAAGCAAAGATTATCACATGGCAACTGCTGAAAGTTATGGCCTATTAGACAGGTCCAGTCAAAGAGCCCCCGGATCCCTGGCCCAAATCTCTCTGAAGTCCACCCACACTCATTCCTTCAGTATTTCACAATTTCTCCAAATGGTTTCTGTCTGTCCTATTAAGCTTGTGCTTATTTGGGAAATCTTAGGTAATGGTTTTACTTCTTAAATTTGAACTTTCTCTTTCCAATAACCATGATATGCTTTATTTTTAAATCACTTTTATAAATAGCAGAAGAAAGATGAAATTCCATGGAACATCAATCCACTAAAATGGAAACATGAAAAACAAAACAGCTTCATTGTTCACAGTGTGGGTTCTTCCTCAATCCACTGCACACCCAACTAATAATCAGAGCTACTTTCTGCAATTTATGTTGCCTCTGGTCATGTGATAAGTGCTTTAAGCCTTGATCATTATATTCCAGTTAATTTTCACTAATGGTCATACTTACAGTAAGAAAATACTGGATTTGCAGATTTATAAGGCCTCTAAGGGCAAGTTTGTAGCACATACAGACTTGGAGAAGGTAGTGGTGGAGGAGGGATACGGTTCTAGTTAGAGCTAAAATATCCCCAAGTCTCGTGTCTGCAGAAGTGGGGCTTTGGGGAGGCGAGTGGGTCATGATGTGCTACATTCATTAAGAAGTTCTATCTTCATTACTTTTCTTGTTGCTCAGACAAAGTACCTGACATGCACAAACTGAGAGGGAAGCTTTACTTCAGCTCACAGTGTGTACAGGCTTTGATCTCCAGTTCGCTGGCTCCAAGGCAGGGTGACGTGGCAGAGGGATATCGCAGAAAAGAAAGAATCCAAGGCAGGGCAAGCAAAAAGCAGCCAGCAGCGAGCCTCCCTTTCCCTTTCATCTCATCTAGGCTACAAGCCTACTGGATGGCCCACCCACATTCAAGGCGGGCCTTCCCGCTATCCACCCAGGACTATGCTGAGCCAGTCAGTGAACTAATTTAGTTCTCACACACCCTTAATCCATATTCAGTCCCCCTAAGTCCATCCATATCCCAAAAGCCCCACAATGAGTGCATGCGGCACTAGGAGGACACTCAGATACAAGCCATAACAAGTTTATAGCTGAGTGTGTGGTTAGGAGGTGAGGCCCACTTGGAAGAGATGGACGCTGGGGTCATGACTCAAGAAGGTGAACTCTGGTCCCTAACTTCTTCTTCCTTTTCTTGTCTGCTTCCTAGCAGCCCTGGGTCAAGCAGGTCGCCTCTGCCATACCCGTCAATCATGCCGTTTCTGCCTTGGAGCCAACTGATTGAACCAACGGATTGAACCCTGATTGAACCCTGACTGAATCACTGATTAAACCCTCTGAATCTGTGAAGTAAGGTGAGATTTTTAAAGTTGTGAGGATCAGGTACTTTGTCTCTGTGATGGAAAAGTGACTAATTCAGATGTCAAAGCTGACAAAGACACACAAATCATAGTGAATCACTATATCCTCAACCAATTATCTTACTTGTAGAAGCTCAAAATTTTTAGCATGTAATTTATTTCCAAGATAAAACCAAGCAAAATGACTCATCAACTAAAATTAGATGGTGCAAAACCAGTTTGCTTGTCTTGAGAACTGACAGCTCATATCTTTTTACAAAAAAAGAAGATGACTCTATTGTCTTTTAAGTATATTCAGAGTTTAGCATGTTTCTGGTCATGTTCTGGGTCTTTGTCATATATCAGGAACAGAAAAAAAAAAGATCTGTACTTCTGTGGGAGAAGATGGCTGATCTAACAGTTAATCTAATAAAGAAATAGTGTAGTCTTTCAGAAAGAATTTTTTGTGGAGAAAAGTGGAAGGAGTAATAAGGGGTGTAGATGGTTCTGCTGGCAATCTGAAGCAGACTAATCAGAGTAAAATTTGTGGAAAAAGATGACCTTGACTCAAGACCTGAAAGAAATGAGGATGCATGTGGACCTGTGGAGAAAGTACATAGTGTACTTCATAAAGTACATAGTGAGAAGCTGAAGTGCCCCGAGTGTGACTGTGGGTATGCAGTGGTGCGAGAGTCCTCAGAGACGAGACTTTGTTCGATTACTGCAATCGTAGAGGGGCTGCTTCTCCAGCATAAGAGAGCCTCAGGGAAGCAGCAGTGCACTGAGACTTCTGCAGTTACTTATTTATAACTCAAGGAGATGAAGATGAAGACATAGAAGAAAAGCATTTGCCATGTGTTGTATAGGAGTTTTGGTCAGGGGACAGGGCCAGAATGTAAGGATTTGCTGCATGACACGTGTTGACCTTGTGTAAGCAATCTTATCAGGGAAGAGGGGCCACAACGATCTCTCTGAGAACAAGCTGTTTTTATTCTGCTGACTGTGGTGCTGCAGATTCTGCTCTGAACTCTAACCGTGCATTCCAGAAGTCCTCAACTGTTGTCCAGAAAGTCCTTTGTTTTTTTTGCATTCACATCAGACACTTCTTTGACCAGTCTCCCCACACTTAAGGAAGCAAGATGCTTGGCCCAAAAGAGAGCAGCAGGACGCCAGACTGGTAAGAGCTTGGCCAAAGATAGATAGATAGATCTGCTAGATGCTGCCGCAGTAGCCAGAGAGGTCCGGGTGGTTTGGACCACAGTGGAAGAAGCAGGGAAGGTTAAAACAAAGTTCATATTCTGAGAGTAAGTTGAAAGAAAAGTCAGTAGAGTTTCTTAACAAAAACTAATTCACACCAGGAGTGGTTGTTAACATCTCTAATCCCAGCACTCCACTGTGAACTTGTTACAGCTTGTATCTAAGTATTCCTCCAGTGCCTCATGCACTCCCAGGTGGGGATTTGGGGATATGGCTGGATTTAGGGGAATGTATATGGATTAGGGTGGTGTGATAACTAAATTAGTTCATTGTTTGGTATAGTGTAGTCCTGGGTATGGATGATGGAAATGCCCACCCTAGGTATGGATGATAATATTCACCTTTTCAGCCCCTTGGAGGCTGAGGCAGGAGGATCACAAGTTCAAACTTAGCATAAGCAAATTAGTAAGACCTTGTCTAAAAATAAATAATAAAGGTAAGTTCTGAGAATTTATTTCAGTGCAAAAGCCCTGTGCTTAATCCCTAGTACCATAAAAAGAGAAACAAAAACTAATTCACTATACATCATTAATAAGTCATTATTAAGAAAGAAATTTAAAGAGGAGGATAAATTGTCTTTTACCGAATGCCTGTCATCCTCCAGGTGCTGCCCAGGGCTCTGTTCCAGGCAACACGGGGAGCAGGCTAACAGAAAAATGATGGCAACACCCACAGTGATCCCTGCGAATTATTAGTAAGTCATCACGCATTTTCTGGACTATTCCACTCACTTATATTTACTTTTAATAACTACAGTGTGTCTTTTCTTCTTGGGGTTTTTTGGAAGGTTGCATGTTTTTCTCCATTTCCTTATTATTATATTTTCTTCTATCTCTCTTTTATATTTTTCCCTTTGAACATCTTTTTCTCTTCCCTCTAATCTTTGTTTCCTGTTTTTGTCTGTGTTTACCCTTTTCCTTCTCATTCTTCTTGGTTCTTTCCTGGGCCTGTCCTCTCTTCTTTTCATTTCTTTTTGCTCATCAATGAAAACCCCTATCTCACCTCTCCTTCCTCCTTCTCATCTTCAGTGGGTTGATTTTCCAAATTTTGCTTTCTGCATTTGCCAGTTCACCACCTACTCTACTTTTACTGGTGTAAATACTAAGTGTATGAATCTCTAGACAGCTGCTTAACTTTAGACTATTGCGGTTGAACACTGTTCTATTGTTAGTAGCATGAAGTTTGTTCCATTTAATAGATATTTACTGTAGATCAATAATGGGTCAAGATTCGGTCTGTCTTAGTGTTCATACTATAGTTATAGATCTCTTTTTCTACACATATGTGTGGTGCTTTATTGGTCTTTAGGGTTTGTTAATATTCAGTTTTTATTTGATGCTACAGTTGATGCTGATTTTATTACTGTAAGCAAGGTGACATAGTTGTTGCTGTTAATTGGTTTTCTTAAGATGTCAATATCTGGGTAACACTGGGATCAACAACAATAATGTGGTCCAATCCTGGAAAACTGGGTCAAATAAGATGCAACCTCCCAACTCAAGCAAAAGGAAATGGTTGAATCTGGGGCCATGCCTAGAGGACACACTAAAAAAATTGGTCTTGGTATTAGAAATAAAATTTTCCACTATAATCAACCACAAGCCTCAACAGAAAAACAACCTACAAAAAATGCCTACAAAAACTCTCAACTCCCCCAAAGTTGATCTATGGTCTATCAAAGAATAGAAAACCAGACACACACCAGAATTATTCAAAATGATGTCAGGGAAGATAATAGGACAGATCACTAAGGCCCTTGGTAAGCACACAGAAGATAGTCATAATAGGATTTTAAACAAAATAAACAAAATAATCAGCACATCTAGAGAAGACACCAATAAAAAGATAGAAGAGCTAAACAAAATAATGCAAAACATGCATGGCCAGCATAGAAAAATATTAGAGTTTATAAAAAGGCTCTGAGCACAAATTCTGAAGATTAAACAATTCTATCAAAAGTATTGGCAGCATACTTGCCTAGCAAGCGCAGGGTCCTGAGTTCGATCCCCAGTACCGCAAAAAAAAAAAAGAAAAAAAGTATTGGCAGCAGAATAGACATAATATAAGAAGTACAGAATAGGACTATTGTTGGTGACCAATTATTGAGATATACCTTAGAAACAGCAATAGAAAATGCAAAATAATAGAAAATGGAAAATCAGCCCAACAGCTCCTAGATGACACAATGAAAACTAAGTTCAGATTAATTGGAATTAGTGAAAAAATAAGACAGCATAAATGACAAAAAAATTGATTAATGGAATAATAATGGAAAACTTGCAAAATAAGTGGAAAGAATTTAATAGATAACTAAGACATATATAACCCTAAAAATCCATGATCAGAAAAGAAGCTCTTCACAATATATCATATTCAAAATCCCAGAAGGACAACACAAGGACAGATTCTTAAAGGCAGTTATGGATAAGCAGCAAATCGGTTATTAAGGAAAAACCCACTAGAATTACAGCAGACTTTTTGATGCAAAGCTTTAAGGTCAAGAGAGCTTGGGGTGGAGTGCTTCAAGCCCTAGAAGAAAATAATTTACAACCCAAGCTGACATATATAGTGAAGTTATCTTTCAAAATTTATGGAGAAATAAGGTATTTCCATAATTTAAAAAAACTCCAAGAAATTCATCACCACCAAATTAGCACAATCAAACTTCTCAAGAACACCCTAAAGAAAGACAAAGAAGCTAAGAGTGACTGAAGACCTAATAAAGTGAGTATTCCAGGTAGGGGCAGTAGTTAAGCAGAAGGGAAAGGTGTGAAATTAGCAACACATGTGAAAATAAAGAAATGACAGGAATAAGTCCATACCTGTGGGTCATAACTCTCAATGTGGATGGTCTCAATTACCCAATCAGAAGATCTAAACTGGCAGAATGAATCAAGAAACAAAATCCAAGGTATGTTGTATACAAGAAATACATTTACCCTAAAAAACTACACATTAATTAAAAATCAAAAGATGGAAAACCATAGTCCATACAATAGGAAACAGAGAAAAAGCAGGTGTAACTTTGCTACCTTCAGCCAAAGTGACCTTTAAGCCAAAACTTATCAAAAGAGCCAAAGGTCACTACATATTGATTAGTGGAACACTACCACAAGGAGAGATCATGATTATTGAAATATATACACACTGAACACCAGCTCATTCAACCTTATAAAATAAGTACTACTGGAAATAAAAGACCACATAAGCCTAAACACAATTATACTGGGATCCTAAATATCCTGCTATAACAAAAAAATTAACAAAGAAATACCAGACACGAACACAACCTTTGAAAAAAATGCAATTACTAGATATTTGCAAAATATTGCACCCACAACAAAAGAATGCATATTGTTTTCAGCAGCACATGGAACTTTCTTCAAAATAGACTACAGATTAGTCAGTAAAGCAAGCTTAAGTAAATGTAAAAGAATTTAATTTACACTGTGCATATTATCAGATCATACCACAATGAAACTAGAAATCAATAACAAAAAACAGAGAAATTATGCAAATGAATGCAAACTAAACAATACATTACTAAGTAAAGAAGAGGTTACAGAATAAATCAAAGAAGAAATATAAGGCAGTTTCTAGAACTAAATGGTAAGCCTGCACAACATTCCAGAGTTTATGGGGCACAATCAAAAAAGTCCTAACTGGGACCTTTATAGCTGTAAATCCCCATATCGCAAATATAAGATGAACCCTAATGAGCATCCGAGTGATGAACCTCAAGGTCCTAGAAAAACAAAAACAACCCAATGCTAGTACAAGGAAAGAAACTATAAAGATCAGAGGAGAAATCAATGAAGTTGACACAAAAAATATAAAGAATTAGTGAATAGAAGAGAGGTTTCTTTGAAATAATGAACAAAATACAAGAACCCTTAGTCAGTTTAAACAGAAAAAGGAGAGAGAAGCAAATCAATGCAATTGGAAGTGAAAAAGGTGAAAATCACAATGGACACTGTTGAAATAAAAACCATAACTAACAACTTCACAAACCCATATGATAATAAATTGGACATTTCAGAAGAAACGGATAGATTCCTAGATATATGTGGGCTACTGAGACTGTACCAAGAAGATTGAAAATCCCTGACTAATCCAATAAATTGGAAATTGAAACAGTAACTTTAAAAATGCCTACAACTAAGCAAAACTCACAGCTGGACGGATTCATTGCTAAATTCTACAAAAATTTAAAGTCTAACACCACTACTCCTCAAGCTCTGTAAGAAAATGGAAAGGAGGAAAGGATTACTCCCCAGGTCATTTCTAGACACTCCCATGAACGTGATACCAAAAGCCAACATGAATCCAAGCAAAAAAGAGAACTATAGAACTATAAATGCAAAATCTTCAACTAGATACTGGCCAACAGAATGCAATAAATCATCAGAAAGATCATACATCATGAGTAAGTAGGATGCATCCAAGAGATTCAAGGCTGGTTCAACACACAAATCAATAAATCCATTCCATCATATACACAGAAGCAAGAAGGAGAAAATCATATGTTCATCTCATAGGTCCAGAAAAAGGCTTTAACAAAATCCAATGTCTGTTCATGTTTAAAAAAAAAAACACTGAAAAAATAGATATGGAAGGATTTTATCTTAATCTGATAAAAGCCATTTATGACAGACACCCTGCCAACATCATATTAAGTGGAGAAAAACTGAAAGCTTCCCTTCTAAAATCAGGAAAAGACAAGGAGGTCCACTATCACTACTCTTGTTCAACATAGTATGTGTAACATTAGCAAGAGTAATTAGGCAGAGGAAAAAGAAATAAGAGGAATTTGCACAGGAAAGAAAGATGTCAAATTATTATTTGCAGAAGATATGATCCTCTACATAGAAGAACCAAAAAAAAAAGTTCACCAAGAGTCTTAGAATTAATAATCAAATTCACTAATGAAGCAGTATTTCAAACTCAACACACAAAAATCAGTAGCACTCCTGTACACAAGTAATAAACCCACTGAAAAAGAAATTAGGAAAAAGATACCACTTAGAATAGCAACAAAATATTGAATACTTAGTAACTAACCTAAGGAAATGAAATACATCTGTAACAAACACGATAGCACCCTAAAAACGTAAATCAAAGAGGACATCAGAAAATGGAAAGTGGTCAGGGATATAGCTCAGGGGTACAAATGCCTGCCTGGCAGGCACAAGGTCCTAAATTCAATTCCCAGTACCAAAAGCATAAAATTAAATTAGATTAAAAATCATTTTTAAAAAGAAAATGGAAAGATATTCCCTGTTCTTGGATAGGGAAGAAAAATAGTGTCAAGATGGCCATAGCTCCAAAATCTATATGCATATTTAATATAATCCCCATCAAGATTTCAAAGCATTCTTCACAGAACTGGATAAAATACCCCTAAAATTCATATGGAACCAGAACAGACCCAGAATTTAAAAAGCAATCCTGGATAAAAAAAAAAAAAAAAAAAAAAAAAAAACTGCAAAGCAGGAGGCATCATAATCCCAGACTTCAAGTTATACTGCAAATTACAGTGATAAAAACAGCATGGTAATTGGAGAGAAGAAACAGATGTGAGATGTGAGGGTCAGTAGAACAGAATAGAGGATATAGAAGCAACCAAAAGCACATTAAACTGTTTTCTCTTTGACATGGTTGACAAAAACACACACTGGAAGAAAGACAGCCTCCTTAACACATGACGCTGCCAAGGCTGGGTACACACATGCAGAAGGGTGAAGGTAGTCCCATATCGTTCAACATGTACTAAAATGAAGTAAAAGTGCACCAGAGAGGTATGTGTTAAAACAGACACCCTTAACCTGCTGGAAGGTAGAACTCTTGAAGTCATAGGTGTATAACGGACTTTCTCAACAGAACCCCAATTGCAGAGAAAATAGTCCCAGTAACCAATAAGTTGGATCACATCAAATTAAAATCCTTGTAAACCACAAAGGAAGCAACCTACACTATGGGAAAAATACTTGCCAGCTATTCCTCAGACAGAGGACTCATAGACTATATAAAGAACACAGAAGAATTAGACCACTTCAAATGGAAGACTCAATCAAGAAATGGACAACTGAAATGAATAGATACTTTCAGAAGTACCTATTCATTAAAACAACACTGAGAATGGCCAAGCTTTTGCAAGGACTCATGGGCCTTGGCTTGAATGCAGGAGAGCCAGCAGGTTGGCATCATGGACAGAGCTAAAGAAAACTGCATTTCAGGGTCTGTAAAGGCTGCTGTTGCTCTGGGTGATGGCCTGAAATGTGTCTTGGGGACACAGCAGTTTCCTTTTCAGAACTCATCATCCAGAAGCAGTGGCCAGGCTCAGCAAGCATTGTGTCCTTCACATTCCTCCCACCGGGTTCCTTCACAGCACAGCTCACCTGCAGTCAGAAAGTACAGAAGCAACTGCCAGCCACCAGCGGGTCTCATCCTGCCCTCCTGTCAATGAATAGCACCCAGTGGATTGAGCAGCCCCAGCCCCCAGCACCGGAGATAATCCTGAGAAGAAAGTGGAATCAAAACTGAAAAATGAAGACTCAAAAAAGAGACAGTGCACTTCGGAGGATTTTGATATTGGTCACCCACTAGGTAAAGGAAAGTTTGGCAATGTTCATTTGGCAAGAGAAAAGCAAAGCAAGTTTATCCTGGCTCTGAAAGTGTTGTTTAAAGCTCAGCTGGAGAAAGCAGGAGTGGAGCATCAACTCCGAAGAGAAGTGGAAATCCAGTTCCATCTTTGGCCTCCCAACATTCTCAGGCTGTATGGTTATTTCCATGATGCCACAAGAGTTTATCTAATTCTGGAATGTGCGCCACTTGGAACAGTCTATAGAGAACTTCAGAAACTTTCCAAATTTGATGAGCAGAGAACTGCTACTTATATCACAGAATTGGCAAATGCCCTGTCTTACTATCATTCCAAGAGAGTTATTCATAGAGATATTAAACCAGAGAACCTGCTGTTGGGATCAGCTGGAGAGCTGAAGATTGTGGATTTTGGGTGGTCGGTCCATGCCCCATCCTCCAGGAGGACTACTCTGTGTGGTAACCTGGACTACCTGCCTGCTGAGATGATGGATATCCAGATGCAGGATGAGAAGGTGGACCTCTGGAGCCTGGGAGTCCTTTGCTATAAGTTTTTGGTCGGGAACCTTCCTTTTGAGGTATATACTCACCAAGAGACCTACAAAAGGATTTCACGGGTTGAATATACGTTCCCTGACTTTGTGACAGAGGGAGCCCAGGACTTCATTTCAAGGTTGCTAAAGCATAATCTAAGCCAGAGGCCAACTCTGAGTGAAGTACTTGAACACCCCTGTATCACAGCAAACTCGACAAGCCATCAAGTTGCCAGCAAAGCAAAGAAGCAACCAGCAAATCATCTTAATTATGCAGGGGGTAAACTCTTGCACCAGGGCTGCTGTGCAACCTTCAGGAACGTGTTCCAGATTACGTCACTGCGGACGGCCGGCTCAGCTCACAGCACTACAGGAAGTGGTACTCTTCTCCCTGAGCCTGCAGCACCTTGGCCTTTCTCTTCAGGAAGCTCCCTGCGGCAAACGTGACACTGCGGAAGTGCCTCAAGAATCATGCTGCTTTGACCAGGTTCATAATGCCGAGGTAAGGCTCAGAGGCAGCCATGTGCACAGCCCGCACTAGGCAGGGTGTCCTTGTGAGAATTCGGAGTCTGGTTGTCAGGAAAGTGACTGCTTCCCTCTGATTCAGTCAGCTAAGGCGTGACACAGCAACCTTCAAGTATTTGAGTGTGTGTAACTTATTGGATGGTCAAACCTGGGAAAGGTGTGAGAATGAATATGTAATTCTTTTAAATATTAAAAATTCCTGTATGATATTCTTTTTCTTTTCTGGGCAACCCCTTAGCAATGCTCTCATTGTGGATTGGCCTGGCTAAGCCTGACTGGGTCTCTGGTCCTCCTTAATCACTATAAAACAGGAACACACGCTCTACCTCTGTCTCAGGAATTGTGCAGAATACACAAGTGACCTGATGTCTCAGAACTTTTTCTAAATGTCAAGGGCTCTTTATTGCATTGGAGTTATGGCATGTGTGTAAACTTGTTAAATGCATAAATAAATATACTGATCTACCTGGAAAAAAAAACAATGAGAACAGATTAAAACAAAACCTTACCCTAGAAAACATAGCCATCATCAACAAATCAAATAGTAACACATGCTGATAGGGCTGCAGGGAAAAAGGAATCCTTCTCACCATGTGGGAATGTAAACTATTACAACCACTTTGGAAATCAATGTGAGGATTCCTCACAAAACTAAAACAAGAAGCTCAATTTGACCTAGTTGCTCCTCTTCTAGGTGTCTTCCTGAAAGAACTAATGACATCATATTACACTGATACATACATACCTGTGTTTAGAGCAGCACGATTCATAACACCTAAAGTGGCCTATATGTCTATCAGTAGATGAATGGATAAAGAAAATATAGTTTCTATACATGATGGAGTAGAATTCTCCCATAGAGAAAAATAAACTTCAGTTATTTGTAAGGAAATGGGTGCACTTTGAAACAAATAATATTAAGTGAAGTAAATCAGTCACCCATGCATAAGAATCGCATGGCTTCTCTTATATGAGCAAACAAAAGTGTTACTACAGAGCAAAATGAAAGAAAGACAATAAGATGTAAAGAGGTAGATTCTCCTCAAAGGATAATGGGTCAGGAGATGGAGGGAGGAGGAAGGAGGGAAGCAAAATGGCACGGGCAGATACACTGAGGTATATTACGTGCATGTATCAATTCCCCGAGGGAAACATAAAATCCGTGTAGTGCAGCCATGCACAAGTGAAAAAGAGAAATGTATTAAAGCTAAAATAGCACGGGGTGGGATTATGGTGTGATCATGTTTTCAATAACACAGTTGTCAGAGATTCCTGAAATGAATGAAGAAAATTGGTGCAGTGATGAACATTTGTCCAAGAAAACACATGTCCAAACGGTACTCAGAAGCTGACGTGACCCCGGGAGGGAGCAGGAAATGGAAAGTTCCTGCCTAACCAACCCTCGCGTGCAGCAGAGGAGCGGGAGCAAGGGGACGGCATTCGTCCTCCCCAGGTGGAGCTATGCAGCTTACCCTCCTGTATCTTATCCAGACGATCTCACATGCCCTAGACCTTGAGTTCCAATTCTGTGTCCTCTATCGACCTCAGGAAGCTGGATGTACCAGAATATCTAGGGTTTGGTTTTCTCAAACGTAGCAAAATATTAGAAAAAGTGAATACTGATAACAGCTGCGCTTGAATTCTGAAAGCTAGGTGCCCTTTAACTGGCGCAGTTATCACAACCCAGTGAGTTGCTCTTCCTGCCCCGATTCTGTAGTGACCAAACTCAGAAGGCTGAGTTGTGAGTACAGAAAAAGTTTCAAAGACTGTCCAAGTGCTCTCATGGATTTGTGAGCAGGAGGGCTTCTCCAGTTCTTGAAGGCCTAGCGGTGTTTCGCTACCCTGGCTGACCCATGCTCTGCCTGTACCCTAACCTCCAAGAGCGACACTGTGTTCCTGGACCATGTTCTGGTGTCACACGTGGGGGTGTCCACCACACTATGCCGTTGCACGGAACAGGCAGCTACCAGGGCCATAAACTCTGGGTACCTGTGAGGAGTTAAAGAGGCAGAATATGAAAACAAAGGGAGACAGTTTATTAAGAAAAGGGCAAAAGAGCAGGAGGGGTAGAAGGTAGCCAAGCACTCTGGAAGAGTAGGAGGCACCAGACAGTAAGCACCCCGGGCTCTGTGCTCTGCTCAGCTTTGTTAAGACTCATGTCCCTGCCCTGTGTCAGGTGCCTGGAGCTTAAAACAAGGCGACTGGCTCTGACTCCAGCCTGGGCGTGTCTGTCTATGTTCTTTTGGCCAGTTGATTCCTTCCCGTCCTTTGGGGATGAATGAGTGTGGAAGGGGGAGCTTCACCGAAGGGCGGCTTAGAGTTAGAAGTGAAGTAAAGGGCTCATAGGTGTATCGAGTGCAATGGTATAGTGACGCTAAAGTGAGTCCGTACACATAAGTATATACGTATAGGTGTGTATGTCTTTTACACGTTAAATAAGAGTGCTCAGGCGGCTGCCCCTTGTCTTCTTTGTAGTCTGTCAGGTGAGGGGCAGGACCGTTACCCTGCCCCTCACGTAAGATGGTCTCTTACGTTTCTGGCTGACTCGTTAACTGTTTCTCATAAATCGCTCCTCTCTGTCTAGCTTCGCTCTCCTCTGTCTTTCTGCTTGCTCTGACTGTAGAGTCTAGGCATAGAGGCAGAAGCTGTTTTAAGTAAAATTCCCAATTAGTTTTTAGTAAAGCCTGTCTTTTTCCTGCCCAGAAGCCATCCTTCCCTACATTTCCCTCCTCAGATTTCTCTATCCAACTGCTGCTGGGGAAATGGGCGATGACCGATCTGGCGTCTTTGAGCTGAACAGGGTCATATTTAGGGTGCTGAAACATTTGGTGGACACCAGCCAGAAGAAATCAGACCTGATGTCAGTCAGTGACCAAGAAGCTGAGTCAAACAGGAAGATAACTTCCTGCTCACTCAGGGAGACTCTTTCCCTTTGTCGGGTGCATGGGGCTGATTCCTGGGATGAGCCCATCTGACTGTCATTTGGAGGTGACCAGACTGTTGAACAAAACACTTCTGCCTTTGCAGCAAGCAAGACGGCGCCTATTGGTCCATGCAACATGGGAATTCCTTCTCAGCATCCATGACTCCTACATCAGGGCCTGATCAAAGCCAAAAGAAGACAGCAGGCAGGTGAGGCTCACATCTTTGGTACAGCTGCCAAAAGTGGGGGCCACACCAACCCACACTGGGATCGAGATGCTTTGTTCTGGACAGGCTCCTCCAGGCAGTTTTAGAAACTCCAACTGGGCCCATAAACTGCAGTAAGTCAATTGGATGATGTAGCTTATTTAGCCTTTTATAACCATCATGAAGTAGAGGACAAATGAGAGTTGAATAAGGAAAAATAGTGGGCTAAAGACAATAAAACATGGACCAGGAATCCTGGACCTCCTCCAAGCAGTAAATCTTTAAAGCTAAGTTACAATTGTCCCTTGCATTGTATTTCAACCCTCCCTGGGCCCTATGTCCTCCTAGGGTAACTCTGAGGCACATTCCACCACCAAGCAGCCTGCTTTCCAAAATAATTCCAGCCCATCAATAGCACTACCCATGGTCCCACTCTTGGCTCTTGGCTTACAGCCAGAATGCTCTACTGAAGAGTTTCAAATGATTTGTGATGAGAGAAGATTTCAAAAGGGCCAATAGTGGTATGTGGGACTCTGGCTGCTCTTTCACAATGAGCACAGTGGAAAGTCATTAAGTCCCTAAATGTAGGGCAAGACACCATCACTGCTATGGCACATATGCTCGTGTTAGGTGCTAGAATCCATAACACTATAACCCATTTCTATAAGGCATATCTTGTCCATGCCCTCATAACCCAGAGACTCATCCTCCTCAATTATCTGAACTAACGCAAAGGTGTGAGTCCTCCCATGAAGAGGATTTGCAAATAGACTTCATCCCTATGGGTGTAAGAGGCACACATGCCTCTTGGTGAGCACTGTTACCTTTACTGGGTGGACAGAGGCTTTCCCTACCATGTCAGAATGGGCCTCAGAGGTGATAAAAGTCCTCCTTAAAGAAGTGATCCCTTCATCTATACTTTCTAGGCCTATCCAGAGTGATAACAGACCCTCTGTTACATCCCACATCACACATGGAGTTGCTAAAACACCAGGAATTAAGTGCCATCTGTATGGAGACCACAATCAGCAGGAAAGGTCAAATGAGCCAATCAAACTTGCAAGAGGACCTTCTCCAAGCTCTATCAAGAAACCCACCACAACTGACTGGATCCCCAAGTCCGGACCTAGTCCAAGCCCATTTGAGGTGCTTTGTGGGAGCCTCTTTGACATCTGACTTATGGACACTAAAACCACCCAGCTCCTTCAACTGGTGGCCTATCTGGGAACTTTCCAGGAAGCCATCTGGGATTATGGAGGTCAGATTCTTCTGCTCCCAGAGACTCCCGATAAGTGTCAGACCAACATGCATTCTGGTAACCAGGTCAAGACATGATAAGAGGGTGCACCCTGGCATCCACTCACACTGAGGCAGAAAAGCCCTTACACAGCTCTTCCAACTTCTCCTTCTACCCCTGAGCTATGGAGAGTAGGTGATTTGCTTCAGCTCTGCAGGCTAAAACCTAAGCTGCCTGAGACATCAGAAATGAAGGCGAGAGCCCCAATTCCTCGTACACCTATAAACCAGCAGACAACCTCTAGCTTCTTTTCGGAAAGGAAAACAACAACCATGCTGTTGAACCAGATAAGTAAAATGACTGGTTTTCTCTAAGTAATTGTGTGCCTAGTCTTTCCAGTCCCTTTGCTACACTTGAGGTTCTTGTCCCGTGACCTCTTAAGATTTATCTGTTTCTTTTGAGCTCCTCCTAAATGAGCTCCCCTCAGGAGATAATAATATTTTATTATCTCCCCTCAGGAGATAATAAACAGTGATTACTTACCTAAAACCTCAAAGCTAGTCACATCTTTGTCCTATCATCAACAGCTGCCTGAGAACTTGCCAGAAAGTCTAGATGAATTTGTCCAGAGTATTGCCATCCTTCAAGATCAAACGGACTCACTATCAGCGGCAGCCATAAGCATCACAAGGAACTATATCTCTCAACTGCTGAAACAGAGGAACTATGTTTGTCCCTGAAAGGAGAATGTAGTTTCTATGTTAATAAGTCTGAACTAGTGAGAGACACCGCACAAAAGCTGGCTGCCTGTGCTCCTAAGATCCATGAAGAACTATCTGAGTCATGGGTGTCTTGGCCAAATACCTGGAATCAGGGATTTGGGTTATTGTGCTGAATATGGACTCATTAATGCTTCTTGTAACCTTACTATTGAGATCATATGTACTTAATCTCTTAGTCAATTTTTTCTTCTTGCTTAACAGCCATCAAACTACTGGTGATGACTCTAGCCCAAGATTGAAACCTGACTCCACATCCAAGGTTCATCAAAAAATCCTTGGTAGAAGAACTCAGCTCCCTTGAACTCAAAGATCAAACAGATTCAGAGTCCTTTGCTCTCTGTGTAGGTAAGGCTGACTCCCCCACTCAGCTAGAAGTAGCCACAGAAGATGAAACTCCCTCCTTCAACACCCCTTAAAGATTCAGGGACCAGAACACTTGACATGAAATAGTGTAGGAATAATGATAACACTAAAGAGACGGACCTTACGTGCTTAATCTCTTAGTCAAACTTTGTTTCTTCTTATTTGACAGCCAGTACACAACTGGTGGTGACCCTAGCCTAAGACTGAAACCTGACCCCACAGCCACAGTTCATCAGAAAGTCCCTGGAGGAAGAGCTCAGCTCCCTTGAATTCATAGATCTGGTAGATCCAGGCTTCTTTGATCTCTCTGTGCATAGGGCCAGTGCCCCTATTCAACTGGAAGTAGCCACGGAAGATGGAACTTCCTCCTTCAGTAGCCCTTAGAGAGTTCCAGGGACTAGACTCTTGGCAGGGAATAGTGCAAGAATAAATAAAGCTGAAGAAATTACTCTCTTCCACCCATTTGAATGTTAAACAGCACCCTAACGCCATTCCTTCTTCTAGGTCCTGAGAGAGGGAGAGAATAACAAAACAAACACTCAAGATCTTTGCCACTTTAGGCAAGAACAGATCCTGGCCTGACCTTGTATCACCTTTAGACCTTATTAAGGGGTCATAATTAAGAACTACATCTAATAACTCAAACTAAAATCCTAGTAAATTCTGAGGCAGGTATGTGTGCTGAGCGCCCCTGAGAGGGCAGAGCACCCTGTCAATCGATTCTGTCAGTCGTGTCTAGAGATTTAGGGTGAGGCCCCAGACTGAGGTGCAGATCCTTTAAATCCCAAAGTGCCTGTACTTTCCTGTCACCCTAGCACCACTTTTCTTGTCGTGTCACACTTTGCTGTCATCCAAATTCCTGAGCACAGCTTCTCATGATCTTCACTAAATGTGGCTTCTTGCCACTTGCCATTTGGACAGCGTGCTTGCAGTTCTCTGCTTACTGCACAAAAGAGCCTCGCGCCTACCTGCTGAGTTAATCATGCTGTAATGGGCCCTGTTGTCCACACTTATTCTGGGCCTGTGATACATGTCTTTATTGTAGATGGAAAGCTCTCTGGTGATAGGGCACAGGACTTCTTAGACTTAAGCCCACATTATGTTATAAGGATGCTCAGTACACAGTGATGATGAAGGCACTTTAATCCCCCAAATGGAATGTTTTCCTCCCTGCGATTATACTAGGTTAAGCAGATCAATGTAGGCAAAGAAAGAAACATGTTTTTCTAAATATAAAAATTTGAACATTTAACTTTTATTAATGCTCTTGGTGTTTTAAACTGTTCACTCTCTTCTGATTATTTATTTTTTTAAAAATTACAACTGAATATCCATAGTCAAAAATACCACTTACCAATGTTTTACCAGATAATGCAAAAAAATTATAATTTGAACGTTAACATCTTGCTAAGTGTTCTAGTTTGAGTCATGAAGTTTCATTACTATATGATTTCTTTAACCCAAATTCTCCAACAGAAAATGTGGAGAAAAATATCTCATTTCACTCTCCTGTCTCATGGCAAAAAAAAAAAAAAAAGCTTAAATCTTAAGAGAAATCATCTAAATCCTACTGGTAAACATTTACCATGTCTTTGCTCTAGCTTAAGGTAATATAACATTCATGATTATACAAAGGAAAGAGAACAGAGAGAGGAGAAATATATGATCTGCTATTCTTTTAAATCACTTAAAACTACTTTGAGAATCTGAAAGCGGCCTGCTTATACATTATGTTATTCTTTAGGTCTGAAATAGCCCTCAAATTCTCATGCCTAAGGAAGGTTTCTGGATTATGCAGGCCCATAGCTGACTTGCTGCTACAGTAGTTTAATTTCATTAATATAGGTATAACATAATAATATGTAATAATGTCAGAAGCTACAGGGTCTCATAGAGGACGATCACCCACCATCCAAAACTAACTCATGCAGCTGATTATGTTTGGAAGTGTAAAAAAAAAGCCATATGAACTAAATATAAAAGGTTAGGAGGAGAAAAGAAAAATAAAGGACCTTTTCTCCCAAGAAGTAGGTATGCTGTTAGTTGACAGCTCCTCCAGCTGGACTTGGAAAATCTCAAAAAGGCAGAGTATCTGGACTCAACTTCCTGTGAGCTGAGTCAGCTAAATAACTGATTTACTTAAATGCGCAAAGTCGTCTGGTTAAAACAAGTCCCCATATATAAGGCCAAAACAAAGAAGGTGTATCAGGCATATTCAGGATCCCCTCACGCACGTCAAGCAAGAGCTTTTTCTTATTATTTCCAATAAATACTCTGCTAAATTCCTCCTTTTATCCATTATTTTATTTTTCAACCTCATAAGACAAAGAATTCTGGTTCATACAAAATTTACTGCTTTACTCCTAGGAGATAAGGCTGGAAGAGGGTCACTGAGGTCACTGAGAGAGTATGACCTGGAGGGATACATTCTCTCTCTCGTTCTCTCTCTCTGTCTCTGTCTCTCTGTCTCTCTGTCTCTCTGTCTCTCCCTCTCTCCCTCCCTCCTCCCTGGTTTTCATAGGCTAAGAACACTTTCCTTTGCTGTGTACCTCTGCCTTCCTGTTTCTCACTTTCAGCCATCTGACCAAGGATGTGAACTGTGAACCACAATAAACCTCTCCTCTGAAATTGTAGGTGTCCAGTATTTTGTCCCAGCAATGAGGACAGTGACAGGACACACACTGGAAAAGGGAGATCAGTGGCATAGAATGAGGGAGGTATCTGTCATAGCAAGAAATACATAGAAGATGTTGTAAAATTTCATATCAAGATATGGTACTTGAAATATGTTAAAGATCTTTATAAAAATGATTACTACTAAACTGTCAAACTTTATTGACTTAAAAAGACTAGATTTGAAAACTTGTGGGGTGAGTGATTGAAGGAACCATTATTTTTATTGTGAGCTCTTTGGTTCTAGTTTAGTTTTACCCTGTGCTTTAGTTATTTTGATTTTTAAAATAATTTTTTAAAAAACTGAGATACACGTAGGATAGAATGAATAAAAATTAGGAAGAAAAGAGAGCAAGAAGTCAAGATTTTTTTAAATGTCCTTACCTGCACCTTCAAATTACAAAAGCTACTCAAGCCTTTTTCCTTCTAGGCAGCTCACTCAAAACATTTTATGAAGGTCTTTAAAGACAAAATAAAACTTTTAAATTGGGCTCTGACCTGTCCTTTCCACCTGGAAATTGCAACTTCTCCGCCCCCAACAAAGCAACAATATTGGTGGACAGTAAATCTCAGTTCCAGATGAATGTAGACGGCTTACATTCTGACATATCCTGCCAGATGTGTAACCCAATAAACAGTAGGAATACGCACCCTACGTCCCCCATTTGGAAGACACCCCCGGGACCCCTCAAACAGACCTGGCTCCAGCCCATAATACATCCCTTTATCTCTGAGCACCCATACTTCATTTTAAAATGCACCCTAAATTGTCTGTCTCGTAAATCCTCATCATGTCTCTTACTGACGCATCCTGAAAATTCTTTTCCCATGGCAGGAGTCAACGGTGAACCTACAAACTTATCGTACAAAAGGGTGGGAGAGATTCCTTTTTCCACCCTCAGGGACTTCCCAGACCCAGCCTGGTGACATTTTCTCCCGGTGACCCAACAGCAGGAGGAAAAGAGACTTTGACATCGAGAGGGCAGCTTTGGTGAGTACAGCCAGGAGGCTTTTTATTATTTTCTCTTCATTCTTCCCTATTTCTTCCAAACCCTGCCCTCTGAAGCCTAATTTATCTTTCTTTCTCCCTCTCCTGGTCTACAAATTCCTGAAGCAGTAGGGTTTTTTCCTCTTCTTTTCGTCTCGTTTCCTTCCAGCAATCGGAGACTCTCAAGTCCCTGAAAAATGAACGCTTGTACATACGAGCACCAAAGACAAGAGGTGCTGCCTCCCTCTAAGCAAAAATGGAAAGCGGTTGAAAGTGGTATCCTCCACGGCAGGTAGAGGCTTCTCTGGCTCCTTCCTCAGGACAGCATACCCCGTTCCTGGGCCAGGCGGAGCTGCAACCGGGTCGCAAGGGAGACACATAGGAGGAAGAGCCCATTCAGTGTCTTGTCGTAAGCCGTTTCTCATGCAACTTGCAGGGGGAACCCAGTCCTGAGACACCGTAGAAAAGACTATACTTTGGGGATGTTGCCCAAGGGAAGCAGTCTCCACGCTGCTTGCGTGTGGAGCTCCTGAATACTCTAGATAAAAGGAGATTCTCGAAGCTGCTCATTTGATCTCTCTCTCTCTCATTCTCTCTCCCTCTCCCTCTCTCTCTCTGCCTCTGTCTCTCTGTCTCTGTCTCTCTCGCGTGCGCTGTCTCTCTGTCTCTCTCTCATTCTCTCTCCCTCTCCCTTTCTGTCTCTCTGTGTCTCAGTCTCTGTCTCTGCCTCTCTGTCTCTCCCTGTCTCTGTTTCTCTCTGTCTCTCTGTCTGTCTCTCTCTGTCTCTCATTCTCTCTCCTCTCCCTCTCTTCTTCTGTCTCTGTCTCTCTGTTTCTCTCTGTCTGTCTCTCTCTCACTGTCTCTCTCTGTCTCATTCTCTCTCCTCTGCCTCTCTTCTTCTCTCTGTCTCTGTCTCTCTGTTTCTCTCTGTCTCTCTGTCTGTCTCTCCCCCCCCCAAAACTGAAGGACATAATCTCAGTCTGCCTGAAGCTACAGTTCCACTTTTTGGGTGCCTGAGAACACGTCCTAAGCTATGCAGAAATAAGTGGTCATGCAGGTAATCATTGATGTTATCTTCAGGACCTGGTGAAACCTATGGACCAAAACTGAGAAAGAGGCCCCTGGTTGCTTCTTTCCCCTCCTCTTCCCCGTGAGAAAGCCCCAGTCTTTCTTCTCCCTTCTTTCCTATCTGTTGGAAATTCAACTCCTTTAACTTTTTCTTATATTAATTATCAGGGAGGAAGAGGGAGCTGGAGGATGGAGGGGCTACAGGGGCTGGGAAATGAGTCTTCTTATGGCTCCGGAGACAGTCCCTAATGGACCCCACCATGCGGAGGCGGGGGAAAGTGTGTGGCTTCTGTTTTTCCTGACATGTGATCCACAGTTACTAAGTAACATCTCCAGACTTTTCAAAACCCTCTGTGAGCATTTTGTGTGAGGTACAGATCCCTGGATATAAAAATCTTTGGGTAACTTTTATTAGTGAAAGGCAGCTCTTGTGTACAATTCCCTTTCCTGCTTTCCTGATCTCCTGGTAAAGGTTGGAATAGGTGTGTACCAAGAAAAAGGGAGGTTTTCTGGACACGAGCCACAGATTTCTGTGTGACCAGCAGGGAGACTGAACGAGGCAGTGACAGGAAGCAGGGCAGAGCTGCCAGTCATAGGCGGTTTCGACTCTGCGTTAGAGGACGGAGCTGCCTCCATGAGTAGTTCTGGTTCTGAAAAACGGGTCAGGCTGCACAGACAACAGGGCTCTGGCCCCTGAAGCAGGCTTAGAACTGAGCTCAGCTGCTTCCTGTTCCAGGGCCACTTCCCACATTCCACTTCCTTATCAACCTATCTGTCCAGCTCCCAAAGGAATCCGGTCCTTCTGGTGGAACTAGACGCAGCATTCTTACCATCCCGATGATTCAAAACCTAATGTGTCCACTTCAGAAAGTCTCAGAGAGGAAAGCACTTGTTGTGAGAGTGTACAGCCCCTTCTCCATGATCTGACTCACAGTAAACAAATCCTGGGACAGTTCTCGGGGAGCCCAAAAGATTCATAGATGAATCGCAAACTTTGACTGCAACTTATGATCGGCACCCCTGAAATAAAAGCCCATAAGTGGGCAATAGTGAATTCTACTGCCAATAAAGCGCCTGCACACAGTAGTATCAAGGATGTGCGTCCACGTGCACCACCCACAAGGCGTCCTTGCTGGCAGTACCAACTCAGACATGAAGGTTCTGGAAAGCACAGTGATATGGTCATATATTTGACTGAGATGGTGAGAAAAGGTGTAAATAAGCTAGTCAATTATGAAAAAGATCAGAGAAATTATCAAAGACAAGAAAGACAATCCTGCTTCATTTCTGGGACACTTAACTGAGACCCTCCATAAACATACTGCTACTACTAAATCTAAATCGCTGGCAGGACAAGTTTTATTGGGGACATATTTTATTAGCCTGTCTGCTCCAGATATCCATAGAAGACTTCAAAAGCAGGCTAAGGGTCTTCACACCCTTATTGATTGGGTTTTTAAGCTTAGCTTTGGGGTCCTCGACAATAAAAACAAAGCAGCCATAAATATCAAGGCCCAGGCGAAATGACGACAGGCATGGGAAAGGCTCAGTTAAACACTTTCGTATTAGAAAACAAAATCCTGCCTTCTCAAAAAGACCCCAAAAATTACACATACAAAGAAGGAGAATAGGACACAAAATGGCTACCGCCACTGTGGGAAGCCCGCGCACGGGCCAAAGGACCTGGGGAAGCAGGGCCTTCCCTGGACGAGGCCCCTCTGCCAACAGGGAAAGTGAGATTGTCCCTTCCACCTAAAAAAGGAGAAGCCACCTGCTCCCATTTTAGCTACTCTGGAAGAGTAAAGGTGCCAAGATCTCTCAGAGTCCCTATCAACAAAGTAGGTATCACTCTCCAAGAAACTTAGGTAACTCTGCTGTTAGAGGTAAAGAGATACATTTTCTTAGCCGCCGGGACATGATTCTCTGCCTTGCTTGAATCCCTTGGACCCCTTTCTCATAAGACCTGTGTTGCATCTAGTGTTGACAGCAGCCCTAAACCCAAGTACTTTACAATACCTTTCAGGAATCAATTCTGACTCAAGTTTTCCTACTTTTCCCAAAATAGCCTATGTCGTTATTAATAAGGTATTCTTTTGTCTCTTTAGTGGTAACTCTTTATTACCAAAACATTCATCTACCATTTAGGAGCACTGACCTGAGACCCACTAGACAATATGTTTAGAGATATAAATATGAAAGCTTTATCAGATAGGTCTGTAAGTCTAGGATACTAAAATCCCAGAAAAGGCAGTTCTTGCCCAGCCTATTGTAATTTCCTTAAAAGACCAAAAGAACTATTCTCATAAATGGTAATATCCTATTAAGCCAGAGGCCCTGATCTGTAAATCCTTCGAACATGGCCCTCTGGTCCATTGCCAGTCCCCATGAATATTCCCATCTTACTACTAAAACCGAGTGGAAAATACCAGTCCCAGATGTCTGTGCCATTAACCATGTACTATCGTAACCCAAATACTGGTGACACTACATAGTTAACTCTCTTAGATCGTAAGGATGCCTTCTTTTCCATTTTGCATACTATTGCACCTGATCTGTTTGCCTTTTAAATAGACTGAATCTGGTACTAATGGAAACTGTCTGATATACTTGAAAAGTCCCATCTCAGGGATTCAAAGACAGCCCCAGCTATTTGAAAATGCTCTTGCAAAAAAATTAAGATTTCTAACGTTTAAAAACGGGGCACCGTTCCCATATGTAGATGGTCTTTGTGTCTGTAGCTCCGCAAAACTGGACTCTGATCAAAATCTTGTTAGATTTCTTACTTTTTCAGTGGGCGTGGGGTAGTGAGTGTGAGAGCTAACTGTGGGGCCGGCTTGAATAAGGAACAGCTGGCTGATTGATTCAGCGCAGTTCTGGGTGTTTCTGGGTCATTGATCTACTGAGGAAGGAAGACACACCCTGGGTGTGGGTGGCGCCAACCAACAGGCTTGTAGCCTGGCTGAAATGAAAAGGGGGTAAAGGAAGTCTCACTTCTGCTTTTCTTTAGAGGAGCTCCAGTCTTGACCATCGCCTTTGGATATTTGTCTCCAGGCTTTCGGCACAGACTGCAACTTCCCAGTCCAGGCTCTTCCACCTTTCAGCTTCTTGATATGGCCTCGAATGGGACTCTGCAGGGGGCTCCAGGCCTTTGATTTTGACTCAATCCTCAGACTCACCAGCATGCAGATGGCCCTTTTGAATTCTCCCACACCTGACTCTGCAGGCAGCCACTGTAAGCCTACATTGTAAATCTATATATATCATATTTCTGGAATACAGTTTTATTCAATCTGTTCCTCTGTTGAACCCTAACTGAAACAGATTTTGGTAGCAAGAAAGACTCTAGAGAAACACAATGTAAGGATGAATTTCTTTAGTGGCTTTAGTGCTCCCTGGAGTTGACTGGTTACTTTCATGAGACCAAAAGTTGCTGTAGTGTCTCCTTCTGATAATGTAGCAAAAATGATAGTAAAAGTTAATGAAGTAAAAGTCATAGTCCATGGTGTGAACTGTTTGATGTAATGTGCACTATCAATCTATTTGACTAAGACAAGCAAATTCCAGGTACGATGCAAGGAATTTACTATATATCACGGGAGATGGACTTATTCTCGCATGTTGCCACCTTTTTTAAACTTAAACCTTAGTGTTCATCTTTAACTGCAGTGTTGGCGCTTGGTGATAAATAGTTTGGGGTGTGGTTTGGTTACTCAGTTTTATGAGAGTTGTCATCACTGCTTTACATGACACTTGAATATTTTTGCAGAGTGGGAAATATAATGATGTTGGCTGATTGTCCTTAGCATCTTTTGAGCAACTAGTAAAGAAAAATCATGAGCTCCAAACATGCTTAAAAAATTTGAAGTCTTCTAAGTGTGAGAAAATTAATAAAGGAAAATAATGAGCTCAAAGATTCAAATTCCCAGCTCCAAATACAAATAATAATCTGAAAATTTCTAAGTGCGTCCTGAAAGACAACCTTTCTCCTTTAACCACAGAGCAGGGATTGCAGAAACCCAAACGCAAGCTCTCATAATTCAATTGCTGAAATGCAGTTTAAGTTGAGCACTCAGCCTTGAAGGGAAGCTGAAGTAAAAGTGAAGGAACTGATTGGAAAAGAGCAGGATCTCATAAACCGGAAAGGAGATGTTTGGGAAGACCCTGCTGAAACTGGCAACATTGAGCTCCTAAATTCTAATGAGATTATTTTGCTGGAGGAAGAGATTTCCCAACCCACAGTGGCAGAGTCATCCCCACCCCCAGGCCCTGTGGTGCTGGCCTCTACTCCTATACCTGAGGAAACTAATCCTTTGTTGGTTGATGCAGTTATCGAACAAAATAGTGCTGATATTCCTTGGGACCCACTCTCACCACCTACTTTTGCCTCTAGGGCTATAACCAGGATTAATTCCCAGAAGGCTCTTAAATGTCAGCTACCCCATGTGACCCAAGAGGAGGTCTTTTATTCAAAAAAAGCTTCTTAAATTTTCTAACTCTTATAAGCAGAGGTCTGATGAAGAATTATTTCAATAGATTTTAAGAGTGTGGGATAATGGCAGTAAAAATTTTTGCCTGGATCAGGATGAGTTTGTCACTATGGATCCATTAAGTAGAGATTCTAAATTTAACATCGCAGTTCATGGAGTTTCAAAAGGTTTTAACAGGTTATTTAACTTGTTGGTAGAAGCAAAAGATGGCCCACTGTGAATGAGAGAGATGCCTGGTAGTGCTTGGTTTACTGTTGGTGAGGAGATTCAAAGGCCGGGGAAAATGGGAATGCTAGCGTGAAGTAGTCATGTTAAACCTAATCTTCCACACTGAGATGATCCGTAATATGTACCCTTCACTAATACCTTAAGAAACAGATTCATGAGGGGAGCACCAGCATCCCTGAAGAGCCCTGCTGTTCTCTGTACCCCAGACCTTGTGGTGGGGTCCATATTCGTCCAATTGGGAAGCTTAAGGCAGTGGGTTTTATTGAATCTGAGGGTGGCAAGGGTCATGTGATTACACTCAGCTGCCAAAGACGAGGTGCACGTACTGTGAAGGAAAACAAAAGCAAAGCAGTGACTGGCGAGGTCTAACGTGTAGATGGACCTGTAGCATTGGCTGATTACTTGGCGTAGTCCCCAAATAGACAGGAAACCTACTAAATTTTTACTAGATTTATATCATCAGGAAAACTTAAGGGTAAATGAATACAAACATATCTCAAATTGCAGTATCAAAGAATCACAGCCCCTCAGCCAATTCCCAGATTTAAGTCAATTTACAGACTTGAAACCTCTTGAAGAAAGGGGTGACCTTCAAGAAAAGACCTTAGTGCACTCTCACAAATTTATATTGCCAATCTTTGCATACTTCCCCAAAGTGATCTAATGCTTTTTACTGGGGAAACTATACGTTAGGGAAAGCAAAATGATCAGACATTTGGGGAACAACTAGAGACTAGCTCTGAACAATGCACCATCATTCAACTCACAGTGGGTCATGTATGTCCCTGAATCCATCCTGTAGTCATTTCCGCAGTTCCAGAATGCACAATCAGAATACCTACTCTTGGTACTGGGCAGAATCATCACATTGGTTACCTGTAGTGTAAAGGTTATTACGGTTGCAAAGGCCAAGTGGAAGCCATGGGGGTTACTTTTACTTGGGAAAATAATAAATCAAAAACAATGTCACATCTTTAGAAGGATTTCAGAGATTAGTGCTGCTCTCAAGGACTTGTAATATGCAGGGTGGGGCTTCCCAGCATGTCCGCATTTAACTCTCCTAGTTGGCCTGTGCAGAAGAAGAAGATGGATGGATATTGGAGAATTAGAGTGTGTTACTGTAAACTCAGTTAAGTGGTGACTCAGATTGGATACCCAGTGTGGTTTCCATGCTTGAGTAGATTCGCACATCTCCTGGTACCTTGGAAGCAGCTATTGTTTTAGCAAATGTCTTCTTCTCCATATCTACCCATAAAGCTCCCCAGAAACAATTTGCTTTCATCGGGAAAGTCCATCAATACCACTTCACTGTCCTGCATCAGGAGTATATTAGCTCTCTAGCCCTGTATCACAACTTAGTTTGCAGGGATATTGATCATTTTTCTCTTCCTCAAAGTATCCTGCTGGTCCTTCCCATTGATGGTATTGGGTATTATGCTGATGGGACCAAGTAAATAGACTTGTTAGAAAAGCATTTGCATGCCTGAGGACAGGAAATAAATCCAACTAAAATTCAAGGTCCCTCTACCTCAGTGAAATTTCTAGGAGTCCAGTGGTGTAGAAATGTAGAGATATCCCTTCTAAGGTGAAAGGTAAGTTGTTGCAGCTGCCTCCCCTTACATTCAAAAAGAGGCACGATGCTTCATAAACTTATTTGGATTTTGAAGGCAATACATTCCTCACCTGGTGTATAACTGAGTGCATTTACTGAGTGACTCAGACAAGCTGCCAGTTTTGAGTGGAGCCTGGAACAAGAGAAAGTTCTGCAACAGGATCAGGCTGTAGTGCAGGCTGCTCCTCCACTGGAGCCATATAGTCTCAATTACCAGCTGATCCAACTGTAGTTGAAGTGTCAGTGCAGAGAGGGATGCTGTTTGGGGCTTCTAGCAGGCCCCCGTATGTGTATCACAGCAGACACTGATTGGCTCAGGGGATGGCGTAATATTGGAGACTCCATGTTGGTCTCTGCTGTTGGCATATTGGGCATTCAGCAGCGGCTGTGGTCAGATCAGCCTTGGCGAGTAGAAGTCCATGCTGCTGAGCCCATGCATAACCTCCACCTCTGCCACCACAGCCACTATTCATAAGGCCACTTGACAATGACAGGGGTGGCTGAAGAAAAAGATCGACTGCTCTCCATAGAATGGGTCATCCAATCCACTTGATTATCAAGGTCTTCTACTGAGATCAGAAGAGTAAGTGTTTATGTGCAATGCAAATACCTTTGCAAACTTCACCCACAACAAGAGAAAGAAAAAACCTCAAATCTACCATTCAGGAAGTTACAAGGACTTGCTCCTTTTACCTACCTCTGCAACAATTCAGGAGCATTATGCCCTACTTAAAGACTAAAAAAGTCACCTTTAGATCATCTCCTCCCTAAATGAAAGGGTTCCTGTCAAGTTCTTTGAAACAGTTGTCAAATTGCAAGGACAAACATGAACTCACTTATCAAAACTAAACCTGCTCCTCTTTAGACTTTACAGAATCAAGTAGTCAAGGAAACAGACCTGTGACTGGTATTTAGCAAGCCTTTAGAGGATTGGCAGATGCTATTTAGAAAAAATAAAAAGATTGTTTGAGGGTAAATTAGAAAAGTTCATTCTACTTACATTCATCTTCTCTCACAACTGCACTATGTCTGCTAAAGTCAAAGTCATATGATTTACTTTTTTCTTAACACTTATGTCATTGTCCAATGGAGAATCTAATGTCTTTTTTGAGCTGAGACCACCAATATGCCAAAAACATCAACAAAGATGCATGCTCAATTTGTGGACAGTTGCCCATCTCTAGCACATCTGGGCTACTATGGTGGCTGTCTCTACAGAGAGATGATTGCATAAAACTTCAAAGTTGTATAAAACAGCTCCAAAGTACAGCAACAATGTTAAACCTTGCTATCAAGTCTAATGTCTCTCAAGGACCAATATATGAGACTTCATAAAAAGGGTCAGAGGAAATTTTTTTCTCTAGCCATGATTAATACCCATACATGGCAGTATACAGATCATAATCTACCCTAGACTCCTAAATCTTCCATGATAAGGGGTAAACATTGATTAATAGATAAATATTTTCAGATGTAGGATAAATATATCTGGCTGACATCTACTATTGGACAAAGTCAACTAGCACTCCTATGCTGGGAAAGAAATAAAAATACTACAAAAGAAGCAGTGCCACTCAAAATATGGGGTAGATTCCTACACAAAGATATAATCACACCTCACACCATTGTGTTAATAGACATTGACCTATTTGCTACTTACTAAAAGGCAAGATCTAAAATAAGGCCAGCACCAAATGGTATCCAGCCACTCTGAGATACAAACTGATGGTATTGGTTGCCTCCAGAGTGGATGAAAAGATGTACCTTGGGGTACCCATGGAAACAAGAGCACTGGGTTAAATAGCTCAACCAACTAACCTCCCAGTATTCTGATGTCAAAGGATCAGATCAATTTTTCACTGATATGATCATCTGGACTCTAGCTTTATTCTCCAAATATCCATATTCTTCAAATGTAGTAATATACATTAAACTTCTTATTGCCATATGCAAAAGGCCACAAATGCCAATCCAGGAAGTATTCCATTACTAAATTCAGAAGCAGAAATGATAAAAAAAAAACCACACTACCCCAAGATATTCTAACTACAGCACAAAGTGGGACCTGTGCCATTATTAAAACAAAACTTTGAGTGGGAATTCCTGACAACTCTGCAATGCATCTCCTGCATTATAAGAGCTACATTCAGATGGGTGGAAGGCAGGGCTGTGCAATAAGCTTCAGTGACTGGCTGACAGGCTGGTTCTCTAAAACAACCTGCTGAAAAATATGTTTTATTTTGCTGGCTATGATACTGTGCAATGAAATTCTTTTATGTTACATGATCTATTCTTGCTGTGGGCTGTCTCCTAGTCCCTTTCCCTCTTTTTCAGATTTTCAAAGATGATGGTTCTGTAAAGAGCAGAAACCATTATCTGTTCCTCTCCTTTGGATGAAATTTCAGTCTTTGATGGGAAGGATCAGTGGTTCTCCCCAGCCTTAGGCAGTTGCAAAAAGATAAGTTGGTCGGCCTTTTGCACCCCTTAAAAATAAAGGATCAAAGTCCTGGGAGAGAGTGATGAGGCGGTGCTGCCATGCGTGACGGGGCTCTGGACAGGTTTCTAGGTTCTTGTGCAAGATTAATAACGAATGGGACGTGGCACATATGATAAGGGAAAAGCAGCAACGTTTCACGAAGTTTAATTAGGAAAACATGTGTTCAGAGTAAGCACGCCTTGTGCTGCCACAAAGGAAAATGGCACAATGCTGCCTATGTGAGGTTTGAGGATTTAAAATGTTGTGCTCCACTGGGTCTTTCAGAGCATGATTGATAGTGTGATTAACACTATGCCAATTAACAGGTCAGCTGTGTCTGCTGCCACATTCTGTAATTTACTCTACTGTAATTGCATGCATGAGATGCAGTCCTTTCCTACAAACATTTCATGCACTCCAAGAGACAAAAAGTCTTGCAGAGTCTGATGTGCGTGTGACCTGGTTTGGAACTTTGGAATCTTCTAAGGCAAACACAGGGATCTTTGTCTTTCTTATCTCTGCCTCCAGGTATCAGGACAAAGATGACAGAGTTGGCCCGAGGGCATTGCCCAGGCTCAGGTGAACAGAGGAAAGTGATCCATCAGCCCCAAGTGTACCAGACATATTATTTTCCCATGAGGGTCCTGGCCCCCCTAAATCCTTAAGGGGTGCTCAGGGTAGAATGCCCATCCTCTGTAGCTGCTTCTTGCTGAGTAGGGGTACTGGCCCTACCATGGAACTCTTGCTGTGCCTGATTTAGGGGGCAAAGGGAGCATACTCCTCCTCTGAAGATTTCTTGATGAGCCATAGATATGGAGGTGAATATTAATCCTTAGCTTGAATCATTATCTGTAGTTTAATGCTGTTAATTGAGAAGAAATTTGACTAAAAGATTAAGTGTACATGGTCCAAATGCTAAGGCTATAACAAGCATTAATGAAGGCCTGATCAAGAGAAGTCCTGGTGGCTGAAGGAACTGGAAGGAGTTGCTTATTAGGTTCTGTATCTGGCTGAGGGCAGATAAAGGTGCATGTTCCTGCCCAATTTGCCAAAAGACACTGGCAGGAATTAGTACCACACAGGAATAAAAGCTGCTGTCTCAAAGCATAAACTGTTTTCAATAGTAACAGTACAGTTGAGCTGATTGTCTTCGTTTTCCCAGAAAGATAAATCCCTGCCAGTGTAGTTCCAGTCAAAGCTGAAAGGACCCAAGAGAAGTATCTGGATTAGTACCAGTAGTTCTATTTTCTGCATGTATAATTTTTTTTTTTTTTGGTATCCACTAATGCTCTTTCAGTGGAGTTTTCATAACCAGACACCAGCAAACAGTCACTGGCCACAGGCTGAGAGCAATCTTTTCATGGGAATAACAAGATAAAACTGGAGAGTTTTCCCGGACAATATCCTGACTCCTTGTTCCTGTTGTGTATTCAGAGATGACTTCTGTGAGAATTGCAGCAGGTTTTTGAAGGATGTGGTTTGGTTTACCTGGATATTGGCATGGTCCAGAGAAGGCTTTATCTTTAGGATTTGTTTACAAAGGCAGTCTTTTAATGTGCCCAGATTTTGACTCTGGCTTGGTCTCAAGTCCTCTTTACAGAGGGACATCTGTAACTTAAGCAATTTGTGAATGGATATTAGGGACCAAATGGGTGGTTTTGTGGATGAAACCAGAGTAAGACTACTTTTATAAGATCTGCAGAGGGAGGCATTCCTCCCCGTTGAAGTTAACCTGGTCATTTCACTGATGTGAAAATGCTATAGGCTTTCCATGGACATTAATTGTAAGGAAGGCCCCTCAATATTTGGACTAGTAGGTCATCTTCCTAGTAAGTCAGAGTTGGCAGGAATGGGCACAGCAGTACACTGGATGGAGGGTGAAGAAAGAATCTGTGATTAAGTTGGGGTTAGTAGAAATTAAAAACAAGTTGGTTAGATTTAAGGTTCTCTGCTAGTAATCATTGCTCACGATCTCTAGAAGCAATGCTTGAGCCACCAAAGAGATTCCCAAGAAAAATCAGAACAAACCCAAGGAGGTCATTTTATAACTGGAGGCAAGGATGTCACGAATGAATCACGGCAAGCATGAGAGAGGGAAACTAGTTACAAGATGCAGATGAGAAAGCCCATTTCCAGCATAGTACTGATTTTCTCTTTTATTTTTTTATTTTAAAGGAAAAAAATAGTATAAAATTTCAAAACAAGATTATAAAAGAGTAATAATGTACTCTGTGTATTGTTATCTTCAAAGCACTGGCTCACATTATAAGATATAGGTGTCATGGTTGATACATTGTGTCAACTTGGGGAGTATAGAGGTTTGGCTGAGTGACTCAGCAGAAAGCCAGGTGCTTACTTTGTACACATCCTGATCCTGTGGAACAGGAGGGCATGAAGATTGTGTGAGAGCTGCACGCCCCCTGGATGGGGGTAGCCTGTTTACAATGTAAGGGAAGGAAGGAGGCTGCTTGCAGCCATTCCTCCCCTTTGCTGTTGTTTTTGCCGTGCTCTGCTGCCATAAACGTTTGCCCTCTGCCGTGTGCCACGCAGCCTCAGAACCAGCCAAGTATGGACTGAAACCTCCACAAACTGTAAGCTAAATAAACGTTTCCTTTCTTCATTTTGAGCGCTGGGTATTTCGTCTCAGCAATGAGAGAAAAATAACCAAGACAACAGGCATGAAAAATTACACAAGAGGCATAAATCTTTCTTCTCAATGAATTAATAACAATTAGTAGTATAACTATCGTAAGCATCTTGTGTGTGTGTATATATTTTTGCTTTTCCCTTTTGTCTTTTCTCCCTTCCCCCATTCACGTTTTTCTTTCTTTTTGAGCAGTTTCTTCCCAATTCACAATATCTATTGTGTATTTTGGATCTTACTGTCCTTCTTACACTAGGGCACAATGTGACATTTACACACACAAGACTGATTTATTTTGCTTATGCGCATGGTGTTAAGGTATGTTCATTTCCCTATAAATGTCTCAAGTTTATCCTTCTTTATAACTGATAGTACTCCATTGTATAAAAATACCACATCTTTTTTATCCATTCCTCAGTTGATGACATTTCTATTGTTTCCAAGATTTAGCTATGACAAATTGTGCTGCTATAAACATGGGTGCTCATGTATCGCTGTGGTATGATGTTTTCATTTCTTCTGGGAAAATACCCAGAAGGGGAATAGATGGGTTGAAGGGGAGGTCCAATCCTAGGTTTCTGAGGAAGCTCCACACTGATTTCCACAGTGGTTGCACCAGTTTACACTCGTACCAACAGTGAAGAAGGGTTCCTTTTTCCCCACAGCCCCTCCTGCATTTGTTATGAGACGATTTCTTGATAGTAACCATTATTTCTGGGGTGAGATGGAATGTCAGTGTTGTTTTAACTGGCATTTCTTGAAGACCAATAACATTGAACATTTTTTCGTATATTTAGTTGTCATTTGTATTTCTTCATCTGAAAAGTGTATATTCATCTCAGATGCCCATTTTTGGATTGGATTTTGAATTTGAGGGTTCTAATTTTTTTTCAATTCTTTATATATTCTAGATATAAGTCTCTGCCAGGTGTGGTGGTACATGCCTGTAATCCCAGCACTCGGGAAGCTGAGGCAGGAGGATCATTATGAGTTCAAGGCCAGCCTGGGCTATAAAGTGAGTTAAAGGCCAGCCTGAACTGCACAGCGAGACCCTGTCTCAAAAAGACGAGAAAAAAAAAAAAAACATGAAAAGTAACTAAGACAATGAACAAGGCCCTGGATTCAATTCTGAGCCCCAAACAAATACAAAAATGAAAAAAAAAAAAAAAAAAAGATATAAGTCCTTTATCTCAAGGACAGTTAGCTAAAGTTTTTATCTCACTCTGTGGATTCTTTTCAATCTGTTGGTGATTTCTTTTGCTATGCAAAAGCTTTTTAATAAGATGAGATCCCAGTTGTTGATTCTTTGAAGTGTTCCCTGTGCAGTTTGGGTTTCATTCAAGCACTCTCTGCCTACCCCCATGTCTTCAGCCACCTTAGCTTTGACAACAGGGCCAAACGTGTTCACTGGAAGAAAGCTAGCCTTTTTAATAAGCAGTGCTTGAAAAACTGGCTTTCCACATGCTGAAGACTAAAACTAGACCCATGTCTATCGCTATGCACTAAACTAAAATAAAAATGAATCAAAGCTCTAAATATTAAAAACAGAAATACTAAATCTACTGGAAGAGAAAGTAGGTGGAAATCCTCTCTTTAGAAATGACAAAAGGTTTACTTATCTGGCTCAGTGGGTTGGTTTGTGCTTTCTTTTCTGAGAAAAAAACTCAAAGCCATCAACTGGTTTACATGCCTATTAAGTTTGTGTCTCTCTTTGGTTTTTATTTATAAGTTTGATTATTTGTTTTGTTTTTGTTTTGTTGCCTCAGGTGGCATGGTTTTATCCTAGAAAGATGAATCTAACTAGTATTTAGAGATAGACTTCTTGGGAATAGAAATGAAGGCATTTGACATCCTGCCCTGGGGTGCCATCATACCACACGTGGGGATCAACTCCTCACAAGAAATGATGGAGTTGGGTTGGCCAGGTCCCCCGTAACTAGGACATGGATTGCCAGAGGTCTGAATGACAGAGTGGCCCTGAGCAGAAAGACCATATCCCTGCCAGCTGCAGGTATGGGACCCTCTCATCTCACCATGAAGGCAATTTAGAAAAGGGAATCCCCCAACCTGTAGTTCAGAGTGGAGGTAAAACTGACTGGTTAATTCCTTCAAAGGCGACAGAAACTGAGGAGTAAGATGACAATTTGCCCCAGTAGGAGCTTAGAATTTGGAAAGCTGCTGCAATACCAAAAAGGCAAACCCATGACATCCAGAGATAGCCGGAGCACCTGCAAGACAGTGGGCATGTTCTTTTGTGGGTGCCACAGAGGCCAGCTCAGTCACAATCAGCCTCTCTCTGGGCGTTATTCCAGCTACCATGGTGATGGATTACCCCCTCCTTTCTGAGGACAAGCTGTCCTCCAATGCCAGGTCCTCATGCATATTCAGAAAGACTCAGCAAGGACTTGGTGGCATGTGAGGGAACTCGTTTGCGTCCTATGCTGACAGCTTGCCCACAAAGCACCTGGAGGTACCTCTGTCATTCTTCAGATTGCCGCAGCTCCCCTCGGAGCCACAGGCTTTGTCAGGAGCCTCGTCCACTTGGGCCAGCATGGTGTTAGCTGCTATTTCTCTTTACTCCTTTTTTTCCCTTCTTTTCTCCATGGTTATTAAAGACCATGTAAGCCACGCTGACCAATTGATTTACACCAGTTGTGGGCTGTGCTGGAGTTTTTGGAATTTTCTCCTAATATCTTGAGCTGCCTGGCTCACAAAATGCTGTCCTAGGATAATTTGGCCCCCTCTAGACTCCAGGTTTAAATCAGTGTATGGATAGAGAGCCTCTTCCATCTGATGCTAGAAAGCTGCTGGATATTTATCAGAGCCCTAACATTTTTGATCTTGTAGTATATAGGCTTGGACACCCACTTGCTAAAATAGCTTGGAAGTATTAGCTCCAATTGATTCCTCCACCCCACTGTTGTAATCCCACACAGGCCCTTCCTTGGCCCAAAATAACATCAGGTGGCTGATTACCATGGGGGGTAGCTGCAAAGACCCCATTTTTGGCCTGCCTAGCAGTTGTTATAGTCCTCTGTCTTTCTATGGCTGTGCAGTAAGAAACGAGGATGAATTAGTCAGATGAAAAGCCATTGATTGTCAAGGTATGGAATCTGTAAAAAATAAAAACTTTTCAGAGTCCCTAGAGAATTTATCTAGTTTCTCTGCATTGTGGATATCCCTGACTAAAAAAAGGATAAGAACTTGGATGATACCACCATGCCTGTCTCTTCTTGATGGTGAAGAATTGTGGTGGGCGTAGTTGCTGAGTTCCCTGAACCTGGGTTCGGAGCAGACCCAGACCTAGAATAGGGTGACCTCAATAGGTTGTCTTTACCCTCTGAAGTCACTGAAGTTTGTGGTGAGTTAGCCTATGGGGCAGGGGGCTGACAAGACAGGCTTCAGCGGCATGAGCTCTCAAAGATTAGTTCTATGGCAAAGATCAAACTTCTGGTAGAGAGCTGTTAAGACTTGGACCTAAGGCACCTCCAAACACTTTCCCTGTCTCTTACAAAAATCCATCTAATTGGAGTATGGTGTTAAATCTTAGGCAGTGGTTGGGAAGGGAACACTTCCTGCTTCCCATAGGCCTTCATGGTTCAAATTCGTTCCAGTATCTGAGAAAGCTTCTAAGCAAAATATCAGGTAGAATGGACAAAGTGTTCCCCATGATGGGTCTGTGGGCAGAAGGAATAAGAATTAGGTCATGAGAACTTTTTGGGCATTCCTTGGGTCAACTCCTGACCCATTCAGCCCCAGGGCACCCCCGGTAAAACAGAACTCCTAGGAATTGCAATGCCAAACATGTGTGCAATGCCACCTTGTGTGGGCAATGACGCCACATCCTTCGGACCTTTGGATCTTCCCCATTTTGGCTACAACCTAGCGTCAAGAAAAGGAGGTCTAGAATTGGGGTGCACTACAGGCAGGACACCTCTAGCTGATTGTAAGGTAATCTGATGTCACACTATGCCTGTCTAAGGATAGGTAGTAAGTACTTCCCTCAATCATACCCTGATAAATTACCTGGCATAGTCACCTCTCAGGGGCCCTGGCTAACAGAGGTGGGTAACTTGAAAAATGATCTTCAGTCCTAGCCCACTATGGAGGGAATGGGGGCACTAGGACCTCCCAGCCGTAATAAATCGGGGAGGTGGGGCTTGCTCGTTGGGAAGAACTGAGGAAACTCCAGCAGGTGAGAAACATCACTGGCAGCAGTCTAAGAACTGGAGATAGGAAATGTCCCTATGGAGAGAGAGCAACAAACTACAGAGGGCATCTGAGCTGTGACCCTGGAAGAGGTGGGATTTTTGGACCCCAGTGGCACCAACACCCCAGGCAAGACCTAGTTTTAAAAAGTTGAGCCCTTGCATAGTTCCTTGGCCCCTCCCTGCCTCTTCTTCTGTCCCCAACTGCCCTCTGCACCCATCTACTAGCATCGCAGAGAGATCTGAGTCTCTCGGCAATGAAATCTGCACAATGAGAAGTCAGTTAGCAACCACAGGGCACACATCACTCTACATAGGGAAATAAACTTGAGGCCAAGTTTACTCAAGGCATTGATAAGAAGAGCAGAACAAAACAACATGGCAGGAGGAACAGAGCTAGCACCAGAGAAGCAACCCCAGAGACCACAGGAAGAACTATCTATAAACAGGCTTGACTTGCTGCCCTAAGTATGGAAGGTTGCGCCCAGTGGCTGAGAAGGGCAGGAGCATCATGCTTCCAGTGGGGGCCTTTTAGATCCAGAGGTGTTAGGCTCACACCCACACACCGGGCGCACACTAGGCTCCTCGACTCTCCAGTTCCCTGCCCTGCTGATAACTAATATCAGAACTGATAACTAATATCTGAAAAGTCAAAGGATTTGAGTTTTCTGACCAATGAAAGCCTCAGTGGGAAAGAAGGGGATTGAAGCTACTTAGAGGAGAAAGAAGCTAAACACACCTGTGGATTCCACTCAGCCTAAGCCCACACACTTCACCAGATCCTGTGGTTAGCATCAGCCATCGCCTGAACAACCCCTTGAATCTGCAAGGCTTAGGATGCGTTGCTGACTGCCCAGAAAAGGAGAGCAGTGGCCTCTTGTAGACAGAACTTACGGTCTTCAGTGTTGAGAAGGAGATAAAGGAGCAGCACGGAGCGTCTCCCTCACACTGAAGTGCTTTGGACCCACGGGGCGCACGGCTTGGGAGACTGTTTTCTCTGTGCTGATCCAGAGGCTATTTCTTTCCACTGTATCTTCACTGCGTCTCACGGGCTTTCCCAGGTAGGTTACAAGCGAAATTTCGCTTGAGGCTGCATCCATATTTGTGTCTTCCTGAGCAAGTGAGATTGTTAGAATCTCATCTAAACCAGGGAGAGGATGTACTGCTGATGCTGACCTAAACGGGTACCGAATAAGGCTACTATATGTCCTAGAGAGTGCCTCCTGACACCTCTTGCCACTTCTGGTCACAAGAAGCAAATACCTAATAACCTTCAGTGTTTTATTTATAAGCACTCGTGCTTTCTAGGGGCTTAGGAGACTCTAGCTACTGAAAAAGAATCCTTGAGTAACAGGAGTTTGTGGCAAAATAGAGGCTGCACAAACATAAACCTGACCAATACATGGAATTTTTCTTGCTCCTGGTGAAGTCTAAAATTCTCCATTCTACAGCCAGGTTCTCCTCCTGTGAAAGTTTTATTTTCTCTTTGTAGACACCCTAATTCAATTTAACTGTCTGACCTATGCCCGCAACAAGTGACAGCAGATGTGAAAAACTGGAAAGTGGAGATAAAGGTATGGGATTTACCTTAGCTCCTGGCCAGGCTCACCAAGACACTGCCATGGGTGATGTGCTCCCAGGGAGGCTTCCAGGCTCTTGTACATGACAAAGAATTAGACGTGGCATGTGACAGTAAGGAAAAAGCAGCAAACTTTAATGATGTTTGTTTAGGCAAAGTTATGGTCAGCCTGAGCAGGCTTAGCTGGGTGTCGTGGCCCACACCTGTAATCCCCACACTTGGGAGTCTGAGGCAGGAAGATCACCAAGAGTTCAAGGCCAGCCTGGATACACAGTGAGTTGAAGATCAGCCTGAAATACATGGTGAGACCACATCTCAAAAAAAAAAAAAGAAGACCATAGAAGCATGTTTGTGCTGGTGTAAGGGAAAGTGGCAAGAACATTTAATATGAGGGTTTAGAATTTTAAATTTCGTAGTGGATCTAGAGCAATTCCTATGAGTATTTCACTGCATGATTGATAATGTGATTGACAAGGTGCTGAGTCCTTCCAACTGCCTGCTGTGCATGTCCCTCCCCACAGTTGTCTCTGTTGTGAATGGATGTATGAGATGCGGTCTGTATGTGTGTACCTTCAGTGAGATCCACAGGGAGAAAGTTTCCTATAAGTTATGGTGCAGAGTCTGGCATACCTATGGCCTAGTTTATGACGCTGAAATTTTCTAAGGTGGACCCAGAGATCTTTGTCTTTCTATCTCTGCCTCTAGGTAGTGGACCTTAGGACAAAGATGGGGAGGCCCTGTGTGTTGCCCACGTTCAGATGAGTGGAGGCAGGTGGGCCTGTGCCCCATTTGTACCATCTGTACTAGTCAGGAGAAATAAAAACTAAGCAAGGGGAGACATGGAATTCACAATTTTAAAATTCCCCTTAACAAAAGCTTCAAGAAACAAAATTTACTCGAGCCTTTTTCCCTTCCAGGAAACTCATTCCACAAGATTCCTCAAGGTCTTAAAGACAAAATAATCCTCTAACTTGGGCTGTGGACCTGTCCTTTCTACCAGTAAATTATATTTTCTTCACCCTCAAAAAAGTAACAATGTTAGCGGGTACCATATCTCAACTTCAAACACACCTAGACGATAAATACGTCACCTGACAGACTGGAGATATATACATCCTAATCACCAATCCTGTGCAGGGCAAACTTCCTCCAGTAGTCTTTAAATGTACCCAGCTGCAGCTAGTAATGTCTCATTTTTTTCTGAGCACCTGCTCTTTGTTCTTGAGTGCATCCTTTAAAGTTGGTCTAATAAAGCTTTCCTGTGCCTCTTACTGATGCATCCTTGACATTCTTTTTCCATAAAAGGAGTCAGCAAACTTGTAAACATATTCTACAAAAGGTTGGACAGGTTCCTTATTACAGTGTTGGAGACCTCTTAGACAGCCTGGTGACAAGACCAGGTTTCATTGTTGCTTAGTGTGGCCCTGAACTCCTGGGCTAAAATGATCCTCCTGCATTAGCCCGGGAGTAGCTGGAACCACAGATGGGTGCCACTGTACCCAGTAAATTTTTTAAATAAAATAATTATTTTTTGAAAAGACACTTACAATTCTGGCTCTTATGGCGTACTGTAATGTCTAAGAACAGAAAGTAGCTCTGTTACCAGATTTTGTGGTGCTGAAAGCACCGGCTAAAAGTGTTTTCTAGGTTCTTTCTGTCCTAAATAAAGAGTTGGTCAAGACAAGGGCAACTGGTAGCAAAACTTTATTAGAGGTAGAAAAGAAACAGACTCCGCAGAGCAAGTTTGGGCGAAGTAGAAGTAGGAAAAGAAGTGCACCCTGCAGTGTGAGGGTAGCCACAAGGCAGGAAACAACACAGCGGCAAAGACCCGGTGTGGACTGTGCCTTCTGTATCACCCACTCCTCAGGGCAATGTCAGGTCTGGGCCTTGCTGTGGCGCTGCTGTCGGTTTGAATTCCCAATACAGGGCTTTGGGAGCTGTCCTGCATATATGTTCCAGAGTCTTGTCACAAGTCTTTCCCCAGACAGTTGATATCCAGATTGCCATATGGGTATGTAGCACCACAGAGGCATACTTGGAGTCTGTATAGGTGTATAGCTTCTCACTTTTTCTAACATCAACGTCCAAGTAAGAACTATTGTTATGGCAAAAATTGGGCTGAATTCCGCAGGAGATCAAAGAACTAATTTAGAATAAACAGAGTTTTATTAATTTAATTTAATAAAACTAATTTGGAAAAGGCACCCCTCATCCCTGATTTGCCGATTAGGAATGTGGCCCTTAATTGCCTTTGTTCCCACTTTATATACATTATTGGTTTCCATGGTAACAGATTGAACTCTTTTAGGCCTGGCCACAGTTGTTTTCCTTGTGTCACGTGACCGGGTCAGGCTCTGGCCACAATGATATATACTTTCTGTACTCTGTTCTATATATCTCCCTTTAGAGAACCAAACATTTCCTTAATGGTTATGATGTTTATCTAGGGCCAGGGATTCCAGGGCAAAGTCAGGATTGCAAAGTTAACTCTTTACAATCCCTCCGGGATGTTTCTCCAGACACATTTTGAGCCTTGCACTAAAACTAGAATTATTCTATCTTAAAATGATATGCTAAAAGTTGCCATCCCTTACGCTATGAGCTCCACTTTTTGAGTAGAGGTCCTTGGGGGAAGTTGCCCTCAATGACCTGTTGTAAACTGACAGTTGCATAGCTTGCCTTTTGATATACTTCTTGGACAAAGCTACTTTGATCATACCTCCTCAGGAGCATGTCACAGATGTTTTGCCTGCTTCTGTAGGTCTGGGAGATCACTTGTTCACACAGGTGGCTGACTTCTGGGCCGATAAGCATCAGAGAAAAAGGATTAAGAGTAATGTAAGTTTTTACAGTAACCTCAGGGGTGTCTAAAAACATGGCCTATCACTTTGGGTTCTACATCCCCAACATAACAGGGAAGTGACTTTCTTTCTCCCACTGAACAGGCAGCTCAATGGTCACCTGTTAATCACAAGTGAACTTTGTCTCAAGAATCACTTGACCTGATGGAGAGTCAGGATTCCTCCATTATGCATGCAGCAAGATCTTCCCATTGGCTAATTAGGTCAGGCAGACCTGTATAGCCCCAGCAGGTAAAATCCATTTTGTTCTTTCCTGGGCTATAGGAATTACCCGCAATTTGCCAGTAAATCTCTTCCTAGCAAGGGAGTAGGACACTGTGTGACAATTAGAAAGTCATGGTTAATAGTCAAAGTGCACACAAAAGCAGGAGTAAAGAATTTCTGAGTAGAGGTTCTCTTGACCCCAACTATGTCCATAGATCTAGAGGGGTTTCCCAGAGAAGTAAATCAAAGCAGAGAGAAGCGATTGAATTGCCTCACCCTTGACATCCAGTGTTAGCCAGGGTTTCCCACAGGAGATGGTAATATTCATGGACCAGCCCATGATAGTTCTTCTTCAGCCTCCTCACAACAGGAAATAAGAGTCTGGCTGGCCCAGACTCTCTCTGGAAGCAGGGATAGCCAACCCTTCAGTGCCATGAGTTAGGCACAATGGCTGCCTCACACTCCAAGCAGGGCAGTAGCTTGGTTCAGTTGTGTGATCAGTGTGATCAGTGTGCAGACTTCTTGATCACTCTTGGGTTTCCTCTTAGATAATTCAGTTGAGTTTACAGCATTATCAATTGCCACAGCTATAATTATAGCTTTTTTCTTTGATCCTCCCTCAGATCCCAGCTGTTGAACATAAAAAAGGCCTTTTCTGACCATTGGCTCATGGGTGCCTGGGATCCTATCTGAAGTATCTATTTTAACCAGATGGGAGAGATCTGTGTTCCCCCGAGAAACGGAGGGGGGGATCTGAAGATAGGATCATGAAAGACATCTCTTCCTCAGGGGCCACTCTAAATACCATAATTTCTGGGCTTGTCCTGAGATAAAGGGCCACAAAATCCTGAATATAAGGGATTTCACTCCACCTTCTATGTTTTAAGTAGCAAGTGTTTAACTGAAAAATATTCTCATCATTTAAGCTGTTGTCACATACCAGTACTTACCACTTCCTAGTTTATGTTAAACTCACTGTATCACAATAACAGAGAAGCTGTTCCTTTTTCAAATTGCTAGGGTCAAATCTTTCTCACTGATTAAGTATACAGCCTAGTGGTGAGGTCAGTGGCATCTGAGGATTGTGGCTTATGCTTCCCATGGCTTGTTTCAAGGCCTTCAGAGAGAGACAACTAGGTCTTGAGACAATAAGATGGCATCACATACAAAAAGAGGAAACCCAGTTTGAGTCCACAAAGCATCCCAAGTATTCCTTGACAGATCTCTCTCTAAAGCTAGAATGATGCTGGCATCTTTCAGAGAAGAATAGAAGATAGCCCTACTGTGGGCTTTCTATACACAGCTAGGTCTTGGATCCTTAAGATGGCATCCCATGCAGGAGGAGATCCAGTGTGAGCCCATAAGGTGTCCCTTGTAAAACTCAAGTATTTACTAGACAAACATCTGCATCTGAACCTAGGATGATGCCAGTGTCTTTCATAGAAACACAGAAAAAAGCCCTACTAAGGGCTTTTTGCCTTTACACTGGGGCCCACTAACACCTCAGGAAGAGGGGTTTGAGCCACTTGATGGCTCTATCCAGAACTTCAAAGCTCTCATGAGATCAGGGTGCAGTCCCTTCCCAGCAGGACTCCCTGGGCCACACTGATGCACCTGGTGGTTCTACTTCAGCAGAATGGCATCACTTGAGCAAGAGTATCTTGGGGCTCCCTTAGACATTTTGAACCACTTGAGAAATGATATATATTGCATGTACCCTAATAGTGAAACTTTTGGTACTTTGTTTAAGGCAGTAGAGATAGAAATCTCTTTTTAAAGAAAGAACTTTTAAAAAGTCACAAGAATGACTCACAGTCACTTGAGTTAAGCTTTGTTGGCTGTTCTTTTGTCCTGCTCAGGCCATCAGGCATGTTTCTAAATTACCTGGACTGGGTTAGAAGAAACAAGGAATGGAAACGAATGGGTGGAACCCACAAGGTTAATATGAAATGGGCAGCCAATCACATGATAAGACAAGATGGCGACCAATCATGTGATGAGACAAGATGGCAACCTAGACTAAGATAGCACCCTGAGAAAGAAGAGGCTATCTAAAGGAAAAGCAAAGATAAGAGCTCAAAAAGAAGCAAACTGGGGTGGACAGAGACCAAGATAATTTCCCAAAAGAATAGCAAAATGTCACAGGAAACATGAGGAAGAAGAAGGCATAATAACAGGCTCCCTGGCTACTTAACTTGTACCCACAGAGTGGCCACAAGTGGAAAAAAGGGACATAAATTTAAGATGGGCCTGCAGACCTCTTATTGGATGAGAGAAAAGAGAAAAACAGAGGCTGTATGCTCCCCCACCCCACCCCACAGGGTGGGACACACCAGGAAGCTGTGCCTGGTGCCTTGAGAAAAGTTTCCTGAATACGAGAGCCTAAGTAAGAGAGGCAGACAAAGAAGAAAAAAAACCTCATGGCATTCTAGAAAGAAACAGAACAGCAAAAAATTGCCCAGAGGGCCTTACCTGGCCTCCTGGCTAGCTAAACCAAATATGGTATGGGATTTTGGTGTGCAGGAGTCTCCTTCTGGGGGTGATTTCTAGGTTCTTTCTGTCCTGAGTGAAGGATTGAACAAGACAAGTGCCACTGGTAGCAAAGTTTTATTAAAGGTAGTAAAAGAAACAGTAAAAGAAAACAGGCAGAGGAAAGGGGGCCAAGTAAAAGTAGGGAAAGAAGCGTACCCCACAGCACAAGTGTGAGCCGCCATGGCAGAGACAACATGGTGGCAAAAACTCGGGGCAGACTTGTATCATCCACTCCTCAGGCAGACTTCAGGTCCAGGCCGTCCTGTGAGAAACCTGCTCAAGTTCTCATGAGAAATCCACACACTGGCTCTGGGAACTGTTCTGCCTTTGTGCTCCAGGATCTTGTCATGCCTCCTTTTCCAGCCACATTTACCCACACTCTACCTTCCTGTCTTAGTCCCGTTGCTCTTGGGCTGAAAACTCTCAATATTTTTACAGAGAACAGTAAATATTTAACGAATTATCAATTAAAAATAATGTGATGTTTACTGACAACCTGTGGCTTCCTGCAAAAGGACACGAAGGACTTGTCAGTGTTCAAATAAGTGAACTGAAGTATCAAAAAGGTCTTAAGACTATCTTTAATGTCCATGGTAAATGTAAGGCTATCATCCCATATTAAAAGAAAGTACTATAATAGTTGCCTCTTTAAGCAAAAAGCTTTGAAATAAATGCCACCTCCTTATAGATATTTAAATCGTTTTTGAAAAGAAAGTGGGTTAAAGTAAAAGATGATAAAATCTTCTAAATTATCAAAATTTTCCAGGAAGCACAGGTCTAAAGCATCAAATAATATGTATGTCATTCTTAATCTTTTTAAAGAATTCAGAGAGAGCAATGGAAAGAAAATTAAGTTGAATGTGTGGGGTTCAAATTTGAGAATGCAAATTGAACATTCTTGAATGATTCAGAGTATAACAAGTTAATTCGTGTTCCTTTTATAAATAAGCTCAAACAAATTGTAGAACTTAAAAAGAAATAAAGCTTCAAACCTGCAAAATCTTACATCAAGATCACAAATGTTTTAAATGAAATTATGTAATATCATGCAAACTGACAAAATTTTTAATGCTTATGCTTTCATAAGCAGTACATTATAATGATATACTTACCTATCTGATGTTACAAAGCATTCAATAGTGATTGAAATGCTATTATTACAAAATTTTGCTGCTTCTAAATTGATACGGTATGTTCTCAGATGATACCATAAAACAATAAGGTGTATTTCAAAATTTCTGTCCTGTAGCCACTTACTTTGCCTTTTAGCTTATATCTATTATGACTAATTTTATATGAAACATTTACTTTTGATAGCAGTGCAATAGGCTACTAATGTCATAAGGCATAGAGCATTGAATAATTTAGTCTTTTCTCTTGGTAGGAACTATTTTGTCATAAATAGCATGTACCAAAGAGGTCTGTCAAATCCTCTGTGCCCATACCTCTTGTAGCTCCCATCCACGGGGACTCTGATGCCAATAAATATACTAGAAGCCACTTATTCTCACACCCATGGACACAACTACTTGTCACAAGCTGGACTACTTCACACCAGCTGGACCAAATCAGATCTCCACTGTCTCTACAAAAGTGAGACACTGACACCAAAATATGCCTGAAATTAGCAGAACCATAACAGAATCAAGGCACTAGAAGATGGATTGCCAAACTCCAATTGAGTACCCGGGAGTCAGTTTCCTAAAAAGCAGATCTGAGACAAAGTCAAGTCAGTCATTTACTAAGAAATTATTCCCCATGGAAACTACTAGGGGAGTCTGCACAAAACAAGAAGCAAAAGCAAGCGAACCGCGAAAAGCAAATGCGTGCAGGTGGGAAGCAGGGCAGAGGAGAGCAAATAAACAAGGGCATGGACTCAGGTGAAATCTCACAATGGTTTCCTGGGAATTGAATGGGTCCAGTCAGGGATTTCAGTTTGAGTCGGAAAAGGTGCGCACAAACGGGACAAGTTGGTACCCAGTTTTACTGCTCTTGCCAGGGAACTAGGGAGTAGAAGCTGGCCCTCGGAGTCATCTTAAGGGAAGCAAAGAGTTCTGGCTCTCCTGTCCTCTGGCCTATCATCTCGTTCAAGGGCCGCCTGAAGAGAACTTAAGTTTCTGAGAATCTGAGTTTCTAGTATAAAAACAAAGGAGGATCCAGCAGTCCAAGAGGTCCCCTGAGAGACATTTGCAAGGTTTGGCTGTCCAACGTGGAAAACACTTCAAAAAAGAGGAAGCAGCTGACAAACAAAACAATCAAGAAGGACCTAAGGGATGTGGGTGGAGGGTTAGCAGCATCTACTGATGAGGAATTAGCTTCCAGGTATTTGAATCTAGAAGAGTTTTCCATTTGTAAAAATAAACCCTAGCCAAGGCCTCAGTGTGCCTGGACTTCCAAGAGGCTATGTTCTAGAGGCAGTTACCTTCCTTACTTTCATAGCTGCTTTTCCAAAGAGCTCCCTTAAAGTAACCTGAGCAAGCTTCTGTGTATGAAATTAGAAGGTAAAGTGCTATATTTATTATGCCTGTCAATCAACAGGCTAAGACAAGAAGCTTATCAGAAATACAAAGGATCTGAACATTCGTAAAGGAAAGCCCAGTTGGCCCACATAATTTTGGAAATATGCTCTGAAAAAGTGTTCAAATTCAGTTAATCAAGGAGGTACAAATTGAAATCCATGAAAATGTAAAAAAATTATAAAATTTGATGATAGCAAATTATAGGGTTTGTATACATTGATTTTCCATGATGGTGCAAAAATAAACTGGTGAGTCTCTCTGAAAATCATCTACTAATTTTCAATATTGTATCTGTTCATCAGAAAGTTGGATATCAACAGGCCAGGAGACAGGCTGATGAAGCTACTTGAAAAGCAAAGAAAATATGATCTTTTTTCTGCTTCTTCCTTTGCTTTCTTAATTATTAGCTAAATATAAAATCCACACCAGCTTGTGGTTTCACACCTTAGCTCAAGAGAATGTAACCTTCTCCAGACATGCTGATAAGGTCCAGCACTGATAAGAAGTCTAGACTGTGGATGAAGGGATAGAAAAAGCTAAAGTCTAAAAATAAACTCACAGAAAAAATCTACCTAGGGAGTAAACAAAGACTCAGGAGATCAGCACAACCTATTTTCCATGTAAAAGAACAACAACCTGGGACCAGGGATATAGCTCAGTGGCATAAGTGCCTGCCAGGCAAGCGTAAGGTGCTGAGTTTGATACCTGGTAGCAAAAACAAAACAAACAAACAAAAAAAAACATAACCTGTGAGAAGGGAAAACATATTCCTTAAAAGACCCAGTTGCTCTAAATTGAAGATGAGACCTCATCAGTGCAATGCTGTCTTGGCACTGGTCCACCTTTGTGCTTAAGACATATTCCCTCTCTCACTCAGCAAAATATATAACTTTGCAATAAATTCTACCTATACTCTATATGACAGCCTACATGTCGTGTTAGAAATCTTGCATCAAAAACACAGAAGAATATCAGTGTGCCACTTACAGTCTTATGGTCTTAGGACTGGGTTTCCTGGTGACATTCCAAAGATTTAGAATGTAGGTAACTGGGTTAAACATACTTTTGCACAGAAAGTAGGAATTTATACATGTACCCATTGAATCAGTTGCCCTAACTGGAACTTCAGACTGTGTTAAAGATTAGCTAGAATTCTCATTAAGAAGCAGCCTCCAGAGTCTCTTATTTACAACAATAATTTCTATAATTTTCATTTCCATTAACACTAGATGATTTTCTAAATAGCTTAGTAGATATTAAGAATAAACTTTCACTGGTCATATCAGTGGTATCGTGATCTTTCTCATTCTTGCATCAACATGATTAAGAGTTCAAGGGTCAAGGAGGCTGTATCCTGAGAGTTGGTGTCAATGTCTGATTCCTAAACTATCTCACATGCTGCCATCGGCACTCAGAAGATTCTAGTTTTGCAACAAATGGATAATGGGCCATAGTCTGCCATTTGAATATTATTTTTCTGAAACAATATTTATAAAATATATTTTAGAAATACCAAAAAAACATAAAGGCTGGACCTCACTGATGTCACAGAAAAGATTATGTAGCTGCTGTCTTCTTGCAGAAGGTGCCCTGAGACATGTTTTCACTACAACTTCATGACAAGATCGTGTGCAACTAGTTGACGTGAATCTGCATTTATTTATGCCTGGATCCTGAATTCTAACAAATTGTCTGTTTTGATATGTAGATGTTTGGTTGATTTTGATTTTAGTTTAGTGCATGATGAAATATGAGGGTCTAGACTCATTCTTCTCCATGTAAATAGCCAGCTTCTCCAGCACTTATTAAACAGGCCATTATTCCTCCAATGTATGTTTTTGGCCCCTTTGTTAAATAGTTGAATGTATCTGGAGTAGTTTCTGTATCCTCTGTTCTGCTCCACTGATCCACATTTCTGTGCCAGTACTGTACTGTTTCTGTCACTGTAGTTTGTGACATAACTTCAGACCTAGAATTGTGATGCCTCCTGCTTTGCCATGGTTACCCAGATTTGCTTTTGCTATTCTGGATCTCTTCTAGATCCATATGAATTTTTGAATTATTTTCTCTAAATCTTTAAGGAAGACTATTGATATTTTTTTTTATTTTAGAAACATAAAAGTACAAAGACATATTGACAAACAGACACCCATTATCATAGAAAATAGTACAATCACAACTAATCTATAGACAAGGTGATATGGTCTCAACAGTAGTTGTTGCATTATCCATTGATATCTTCGAATTGTAGATGTATGGACCCATATACAGACATGCGAATTTAGTCAGACAGTTGATCCTCTCA